>LPNX010801931.1:90055-246137 GCA_001517045.1 Pseudotsuga menziesii | reverse complement strand
AGACGGATCAACTGATACACTGGAATCGGGCTTTGAACAAGTCTATCAACCGGCGGCTCCTCAGGTAACCCAACTTATGGTACAAAAAGTTGGATAACAGCCCCCAAAATTGAAACCAATGAGACCAAAAATGATCCCAGTGTCCCACATGATCCTGATACATGGATGGTGTGAAATGTCTATGATGAGATTCCATGAACACCAAGCATGTGAAATTTGAATCCATCTCTCAAAAGGTACTCTACATAGGAAACATGAACACTTCTATGCAAATATGAACTCAAACAACTGAAGGTTAGTTTGCTTTCTCAAACAAACAATCGAACTGCTACTCCAAGTGAGATGGAACAAAGCAATTCCAGGATCCCATTGCTGGTATTGCACCCTTCCAAACATCATGAGTACAAAATATATATCATGAAAGTACATAAAAACATCATACAAATGTACATAAATAAGGTACCTCATCAAAGAATCATGAAAGTTCTTGTACATCCAAGTAAGTAGATCACCATGTGGCCCATACACACAAGCATAAAGTATTATATCAAACTTTCCCCAATGACATAGGTGAGTATCCCATGTCACATAATGATGCTCCAAAAACATATAATGTGCATCAATATAATCAGCCATGTGTTCTTTCATCCAAGAAGTGAATGAAGGACCTCCACCAAGATCTGAACCAAAGAAGGAGCAAATAAAACATGAAGAATTCAAGTGGCTCAAAGAAGTCTCATAAATACACTAATGAATATGTATATCATCATGAATCAACATAGTATGTTGCTTCCAAAATAATTTCCTTCAATCGTATATATCTTTACTCAAGTGTGGGATGAAGTTCCTCTAACATCAAATGGACTAGTCAAGGAGCAAGGAAAATCATGAGTCTCCAAGTGACTCAAGTGAATACCATAGGTGCATCCATGTAGATGTGTATCATAATAATGTAACAAGGGATGCTGCAGGAAATCTAACTAAGATGGTTCTCTAATCATGGCATCATCAGAATGAGAGATAGAAAGTCCAAACTCTTCATGTGGCACCATAAAAAAGAAACCTTTCACCCATACTTCATTAGGATGAATGATGAAAATTTTGGAAGTTTAGGATGTAGGAGAAAGAAACAATTCACCCAAATGATCGAAAAGTGAAAAATTTTCCATGTGAAGGATCCATAGGGGCAGGGGTATGAAACTCCCTTAAAAATGCAAAAATTTCCTCATGGTTTGGTTCCAAGTTACTGGAATCATGCACTTCTTCAAAAATTGTGCACCCATCTTAAGGAGGCAACTCAAGTTCCTCTTCCACCACAACTAGTGATTGTCTCTCATCAAGATCATATTAAAACAAATCAAGAACCTACAATTTTCCATGTTTCTCATGATCCCTCAGGTCATGAGAATCCTCCAAGCAATCTACCATATGACAATCTGAAACATAGGAGGAAGAACAAGTATCTTGCAACCTCTCAAGAAGTTCCTCATTTTGAATTTTGAGCTTATGAATATCCTCATTATTATTAAAGTATTATTTATGTAAAAATTCATTAAGATCAACCAAATTATTTATATCAAAAAGAAAAGGCATGAAATTACCTTCAATGTTGCACATTGCTCTTTGAATCTTCTCCATGTGTTCAAGGAAGGATGGATCCTCCAATGAAGAAATTTTCCAACAAGAATTTGATACCAATGCTTTAGTGACATGTATTATGTTAAGGGACTCATGGATATCCATTTCAAACATCTTCAAATACCCTTCAATGAAGGATTGTTCATGGCAGTGAACCTCCTCTTCTTCTTCTTTATTTGATCAAATTCTCGAAGCTCAAGTGGTGATGGGGAAGTTGATCTTTGTTCTTCCTTATCTATCACAAGGTATTCATCCTCGTGCTTATGAGAAATTAGGATTGCAGAAACATTTTCAAATATGATATATATGTCACCAACATAGATTTGTGAGCACCCATCAGTAGGTTCTCCTTCGTAGTTCAAGGATCCATCAATAGATTCTCTTTGATTGGAACAACCCCCATTAGTAAGGATTGTGTTATTGTCTTCACCTTCCTCTTTATGTTATTCTCTACAATCACCTTGAGGTAATTGATGCTCCACTTCATGGTTCTATGTTTCTTCCTTTAATTGTGTATCTAGGCTCTTTTCACAAATATGATGATTTTTTCTCATTTCATGCTCCTCCAAACTTGTGAATTGTTGATTGTCACTTAATCAATTAAAATTTTCCTTATTGTCCTAAATCCATAATTGAAAAGATATTATGGGAAATAATATCACTCATGAATATCCCCTCTCAAATTTTGATAGTCCTGGAGACATGCTACAATATCTATGGTTGTAGTTTCTGTAATTGTTGGTCGAGGAGGAAGGAAAGTGGGAATTGTAGTTCTATTTTGAAGCTGAGACATGTCTAAAATTTTTTATTCAATGTATGGTATTAATGAATATGTTACAATACCATGCTATTATACCACTTGTAATTTCTGCTGTTCTAAATTTTATTACAATGACCAATTTTTCACTTTTTTCTCTATTTCGACCTTTGACTAGTTTTGATGTCTAGGTCTCCCAATTGGCCCAAATGCTCCCAAATATTCTGAAAATTTGTATATAAAATATTAATACTTGAATATTATGTTCAGGGGTGATTTATTACCCTTCAATTACTTCTTAAAAATTGTTTAATATTGTGGTCAAAGTAGGAATCTTTACTAGCAAATTGGGGCTCCAATTCCCCCTAGGTAAATGTTGGAAATGGATTCTCAAATGATCCAAAACACACTTGAATTTATTAAAATAGGAAGAGGGTGTTTAAGGTAAAATTTTAAGGTCTAATATTAATCATTATTCATTTTATAAAAGTTTTGATGGACCTCTCCCAAACAGCTACAAAATCACTAATTCGACCCTTGGGGAAATGGCACCAAATCTTCTCCAAATGCAATTAAACTGAGTAAAATGACCTAAAATGCTTAAGTGCTGAAAATGAAAATTGTAATAATAACAAATTAAATTCCATTCATCATAAATATATCAGATAGACATTATTACATTCGAAATAATAATCATTATCATGGCATACATCAATATAGTGGGGAAATGGTCATTGTTTGCTCATTAATAGTCACTTTTACATACAAAAATTTCATATTTTGACATGATAATTTATGCTAATGAATAAAATAACATATTTATCTTATTAAAATCATAAATGGACAATTAAAACACATTCCATATCGAAATCATCGCATTACAATGGTTCACAACAAGATAGTGGGGAAATGTCACTATTTCTTCATTATTTAACCTTTTTACATGAAATATTTTGGTATTTCAAATTGAGAGTCTTATGAAATTTAAATAAATAGAATTTAAATAACAAAATAAAATAATGGGGCATTATAATCTTCCCCAAATAAATCAATATCTCACCCAAAGTGCAATCCTTCCATGAGCAAGAATATGAAATAAAAACTGGAAATGGCTGCGAGAAAGTGTTGCAGTAAAAGGAACCAAAAGATTCCCTGTAGATTACACCTGAAAATACAACTCCATTAAATATCCATGAAATACCTGAGTGGCCTCTCCAAACACCAACTTGGATGGGAATCTTTCACCCTCGAAATTGGCTAAGGAAAGAAAGTAGTCATCCACTAGCTCTCTCAATTCACAAATGCAAATTTCTCAAATAATAAAAAACTATTATATTGGTTTATTACTGTATTTTATAAACATACTTAGACTTCTAAGGTTACCAATCCATCCACAAACTCAATACAATTCGAATTAGGGTGTGTGATCAAGATTTTCCATGTGTCCTCCCTTTCCTAGCCTTCCATCTTCCCCCAATTCAAGTAGGAGCCCATTGAGCTTCCCCAACTCAAATGAGCACCCTATTGGATGCTATATTTCAAGCTGAAATGTAATATATGTCATATTTCAGCATTCAGATCTTATTTGTGTCATAGGTGTCATAGCATCTTCATCATTGTTGTCATAGAGCTAGTGAATCTAGTCCAAGTGTCTCACTAGCTCCAAAATTACTCTTCCTCTCCCATGTAAGTTACATTTGCTTCCAAATATGACATATGATGCATATGGCCAAGTGTATTAACATTATAACTCATCCATGCACATTAGGATTCCCATGGATTTGGAATTGCAAGAGGAGGATGCCATGTGGTACAAAATTTCTAGCTTGTGTGGGCCCCATAATCTCCATGTCTTTCCATGCTCAATTGCAACTTCAATTTTATCTTGTACTTATTCAATAAGATACATTATTAAATATTTATTCCATTCTAATGTATGAACATCATTTTTTGGCTCCCTCATTAAAATTCCAAATGTTTCCATCCAACGTAGGGAAAAAGTAGGATTGATAGAATTGTCCTGCTATGCAATTATTTAAATGGGTGCATTACACACACCCAACTTAGTAAATCAAGATAGTTTTATCAACAATTCCTTTTCTTAGGATTTATGTGGTAAACCTTCGAATTCTGGTGCAGTGCTGGAATTTTTGAGATTTTTGCTCAAAATGCATCATAGATCCATCAAGGAATCTGTTCAAGAAGCAGATCCTTGTCCCGCCATGGCTCTAATACCATGTGAAAATTGAGTCATAGTAATATTGGGATAAAGGAAAAACCCATAGAGATTTAGAATCAATTGGACAAGAATTTTGACATGAAACACACTGCAATTAGGAGTTGCATCTATAAGAATGTATTCAATAATCAAAAGTAGAGATACAATGTGATATACTTGCATGAATAGAAAGAAAATTTGAATCCCAAGAAGGTCATTTGAATTGGTAACATGAGAGTGGATTAGTGTTAGTTAGCCACACTAAACACATAAGTTAACCACTAATCACAAGCATAATTGACTCTAACTAATCCCTAATTGAATCAAAGGTAGTAATGATTGAGTCTAACTGAATAGAACTCAACTGCATGTCAATCAGTAGGTGGGGGCACATATATAACTCAATTCAGCTCTGATGAAGTGAAATGAACTCAAATGAGTCACCAAAAGTTGTTGGAGGTGCCTTAAATCACTCCAATTAACTCAAATCAGCCCAAGATAGACAAATAGATGAGGAAGGATCATTTGCAACTCAGTTAACTGATTGTTAAGTGAAACAACATTCAATTAACTAATTGGTGCACTTATGACAAGCAGATCAGCCTATATTTTCATCCTGATTGAAGGAGGAATCCTAGTTAGCCTCCCTGATTGAAGGACAAGGTTTAGTTGACCTCCCTGATTGAAGAAGTGTGTTGGTGTGCTGATGCTGATGTCAGGAGTGTGTTGGTGTGTTGATGCCGATGTTAATCATTCGAGTCAATACTCAGGATAAGTGGGTAATTATGCCAAATTGACCAAATAAATATGTGTGGTTTGGAAAATGACTCCAACACCTGCGGCGTAGATGTCGTCTCACTCGAGATATCTCTCTTTATGGGTAACTTCATGGACCATGTTTCCGTAGTTGTGACAGAGGGTGTTTAGTATTTATCTCTACGCGAAGGTTTCTAATAAAGTAAAAGCATGGATTATTTGTGTTTTTTGTGCTCAACATGTAGGTTGTGCACCAACCTTTCTTATGTATTCATTAAATAAGAAATAGTCATGCAACATAATCACATCTATTAATACAAGGAAACCACCATACATCTATTCATTTGTAAGATAATTGATAGTCATTCATTCAATGTGAAATTTACACATATATCTAGGATAATAAGCATTCACATATATACACAAAATATAACATGGAAACCCATTCGAGAAAAAAACACAAGGTGAGCTCTTCATTTGGAATGAGTAAATAAATGCACCTTTCGTCTATGCACTAAGATGCAGAATCTACTCAAGATATTCTTCTCTAACTTTGTAGACTCTTCTTTCCTCTCATGTTGATTCTCTCTCTTTCCCTCCTATTATACCTCTGCTAGTGATCCGCACACATCATGGATCGACTCAACATTCCCTACTCTTCTGTGCACTCAACTGTAGAATCTTTACGCTAATGCAGTCACCAATTATAGAGCCACCATGATTTTTAGCCAATGAGAATATACAACACTAACTGTAGAGAGAATGTCTAACACAAAATAACTGTAGGTAGCATGTTTAACACAAACTATCTGTCGGGAGAATGTATAACCCGCATACATATTGGGTTCCTTATTTTATATCCCCATTACACAATCGATACAGCTCCTAAACATACTTGATACAGACTCTATATTGACCTGATACAAACTCTATATACTATATCCAAATTACTATATCCAGCTGATAGGATGTCCTTCCTATTCTAGCAACACCTAACAGGAGGAACTAATGACACGACTTACAAATATGACTTCACCCGTGTGGTTTTTGTCGACTCTAGCAGAGGTCACACCCATGATCGTTAAGGCCTGTCATTGAAGCGGACTAAAACTCTAAAACCCACATGAATTCCGAAAATTAACCACAGTAAAATTGAATATTGAATGATGATTTAATTACAATGATGAGAAGACCTTTTATAGGTCAAAATGCATCATTTCACTGAAAGGGTGTGATCCTATGTTTTAATTAATACTACATTAATATTAAAATAATTACTCATAATATTAGATACATAACATTGCCGCTATCTTTTAGAATGATTTGTCCTCAAATCAAGGGTAAGGATGGGTATTGTTGACGAAACTGTTCTATCTCCCATGATGTGTCTTCATCTGGAAAATTCTTCCACTTAACGAGATATTCCTTGAGTGTTCTAGAATGGAGTTTTCTTTCTCGGATTGCAATGATTGCCTCGAGTTCCCAAATGACCCTTCCATCATCATATAACACAGGAAATATTGTTTGTAATTTTTGATGTTTACCCAACATTTTTTTGGGACATGATACATGGAAGACATTGTGGATATGACTTTTATCAGGTAACTATAATTTATATGCCACTTGACTAATCTTCTGGATAATATGGTATGGTCCATAGAAATTTGGGGCCAACTTGTGTTTCCCTTGAATTCTAAGGGATACCTGTTTATAGGGTTGGAGTCTTACGAATACCCAATATCCTACTTCAAATTCGCTTCTGGTTCTGGGTTGATCTGCTTGTTTCCTAGTGATTATGTTCCATGATTAAGTTATCCTTTAGTAATTCAATTGTTTTTTGGTATTTTTCTAGTTGGTTCTTTACTTCTGGAAAATTAATGTCGTTCAGAACTAAATCCTTCCAATTTGGAGGTTCATACCCATATAACGCTTGGAAATGGGTCATTTTTGTGGAGGTGTGGTATGTTGAATTGTACCACCATTCTTCTAAGTGTAACCATTGAGACCAATGGTTTTGTTTATATGTTACGAAACAACATAGATATGCTTCTACGCATTTATTTACGACTTCAGTTTGACCATATGTTTGGGGGTGGTGAGCTGAGCTCATATTGAGTGATGTACCCATTTGTTTAATGAATTCCCTCCAAAATTTTCCATTAAATTTTGCATCTCTATAGTTGACGATGACTTTTGGGAAGCCATGCAATTTGTAGATATTTTTGCAAAATACTTTTGCAATTTGTTTTGTTGTGTCTATTTTTTTTATTGCCATGAAGTGAGCAAATTTGGTTAATTGATCGACCACTACAAGGATCTTGTCCTTTCCTTCTGATGGAGGTAACCCATAGATGAAATTCATTGATATCTCTTCCCATTTCTTGTTTGGAATGTGTAGGGGTTGGAGTAACCCTGGGGTTAAAACATTTTCACTTTTGTTTCTCTTGAAATTGTCGCATTCTGCCACATATTGCTGGATATCTTTCTGCATTCCCTTCTAGAAAAATGACCTTCTTGCATTATAATAAGATTTGAAAAATCCTACATGTCTGGTGGCTAGTGAATCATGGGATTATTTTATTGCTTTAAACTTGAACTTAGAGTTTGAGTTCAAATAAATCCTCCCCTTATACCAAAGAATATCATTTTTCCATTCAAACTTGGGGTCACGGTTGGAGTTGTTAATTATAGTACTTGTTTTTGGGTCCTTGGGATATTCACTTCATATTTCATTCAGCCATTCTGGAATTGCAACTAAGATGGAGTAACAGGTAATATCCTCATCTTTTCTGGAGAGTGCATCTGCGACTACTTTTTCATTCCCTTTTTTGTGTACTATTTCCATGTCGAAAGCATCAATTTTTTCTATCCACTTCTGTTGTTCTGTGGACAATGTTTTCTGTTGAAGTAGGTATTGAAGACTATTATGGTCTGTGTGGATCATGAATTTTATCCCTAAGAGGTATTGTCGCCACTTTACCAATGCTTGCATAATTTCCAGCATTTCTTTATCATATGTAGACTTCAATTGTTCTCGCCTGTTTAATTTCCTGCTCTCAAAAGCTATCAGGTGTTCATCTTGCATTAGTACTGCTACCAACCCATAACCTGAAGCATAACATTTTATCAAGAATGGTTTGGATAAGTCTGGGGTAGATAATACAGGTGTGGAGGACATAATTCCTTTTAAGGCTTCAAAACATTTTTCCGCTTCTTCATTCCAATGGAATGCATTCCTTTTTAGAAGATTGGATAAGGGTGCAGTTCTGTGCGCATAATTCCTAATGAATCTTCTGTAGTATCCCGTTAGCCTGAGGAATCCTCTTAACTTGGAGATTTTAGTAGGGTTGAGCCATTCTGTGATGGATTTGATTTTTTCTGGATCAACTTTGACTCCTTCTTTAGATATTACGTGTCCAAGATAGCTCATTTCTTCTTTACCGAACGTGCATTTGGACATCTTGGCGTAGAACTGATTTTGTTTTAAAATAGAGAGCACCTGTTCTAGGTGTGTGAGATGATCCATCCATGTCTTACTATATATAAGGATGTCATCGAAAAACACTAATACAAACTTCCTTAGTAATGAATGGAATAGGTTATTCATGGATGCTTGAAATGTTGCTGGGGCGTTAGTTAGACCAAAAGGCATTACCCTAAATTCATAATGTCCCTCATGGGTTCGGAAATCTATCTTCGCCACATCTTCTAGCCTTACTTTGATTTGGTAATATCCTGACCTTAAGTATAATTTTTAAAAGTACCTTGTGCCATGAAGTTTGTCCAACATTTCATCGATAAATGGAATGGGGAATTTGTCTTTAATAGTTATTTTGTTTAGTCCTTTGTAATCGATGCATAGCCTAAATGATCCATCCTTATTTCGTACCAGTACTACTAGTGCAACATAAGGACTTTGAATTTCTGTAATCACTCCACATTTAAATAAATCATGGATTAATCTTTCAATCTCTGTCTTATGGTGGTGTGGATACCTATAGGGTTTAACATTAACAGGGCTAAATTCTGACTTGATTTTGATGACATGCTTGATCTTCCTCTCTGGTGGTAACTCCATGGGGAGGTATTCGAATAATTTTTTGTATTTTTGGATTAATCCTTGGATATCTGGATGATCTAGTTTAACTACTTCTAAAGTTAATAATTCCATATTTGTACGACATATGCTGGTGCTCCTTTTCAAATTAGCTTCTCCATTTTGTGGGATGACACAATTTGTGTGCGAGGGGGTTGGAACCCATATAATTTGTATCTTTCCCCTTTCCATTTAAAATTTATATAGTGTTGTTGGTGGTTTATTGAGTAGGTACTTAGTGTTTTCAACCACTGAATTCCTAATACTGCATCAACTCCTCGTAAGGGCACTGCATAAAATTCTGACTCAAGGTTATAATGTTGTATTTGTAGCTTAACTTTGTGGCATTTCCCTACTTTTTCGATATTTTTTCCATCTGCTACCATACTTTCATGTTGGGTAATGGATATATGAAAATGTTAAGCCTCTTTGCAACACTTATGTCGATGAAATTATGGGTGCTTCCTGTGTCAAATAGGACTACAACATTGTTATTTTTTATATGTCCTTTTAATTTTAATGTTTGTGGTTGGTGTATTCTTATTATGGCTGTAATTGATATTTTGGGATTTTCTTCATCTTCTGAATCTAAAAAGGGATTTTCAATGTCACAATTTTCTTGTATGTCGGATTCATCGCTATCTGAACTTCTCTTCCTCTTCTGCTTCACATTGATATAAGTTCTTGGTGGTCTCTTTTTTTAAACATCTATGTCTTGGGTCCCACTTCTCTCCGCAATACTTACACTTTCATTCTTTCATCCATTGGGATTCTAACGTGGTTTTGTTGTCATTCCTTATTTGTGGTGGTTGGTATTTGGTGTCGGTTTTCATATTTGGAATAGACCTTCTATCTTTGTCATGGTTTTTGTTCCATGCTTTTTTAAATTTTTCTTCAATTATTTTTTCCCTACATCTCGCCTTGTCCAAGGTTGATACATTTAGTAGATCTAGTTCATATCTTATATAGGGTTTTAGTCTATACACATAAGTCTAGAGGCGTTGACTATCTATGAGTTCTGGAACATGTGTCGGCAGGGCTTTCCATTCGTTGGTGTATTCATCGACACCGCCTTTTTGCTGCAGTCTGGTAAGTTTTGTGAAGAAGTATTTTTCTTCTAAGTCTTCAAACCTCTTAAAGAAATAATTTTAGAATGTTCTCCACTTGCACTTAGTTTCCTATGTTATAGCCTTCCACCACATGTACCAGTTGTAAGCCCGCTCTTCTAGTTGGATAGAGGCATATTTTATCATTTCCTTGTCAGCTATTATATTGTGTATGGAAAAAAATTATTCTTCCTTGTTGATCCATGCCTTGCTCTATTTTGTGTCTCCATTGAATTTTGACAAGTCTAACTTGGGTTTCATTTGATATCCATTCCTTTTTGGAGGAGAAATTGACTGCTCATGATTTGGAGAGAGATCGTGATCGAACTCTTCTCGTGGACTTCCTCTTTTGGGAGGAATTGTCTTATGATGCCTTGAATTTGAGGATGGTTGGTATTCCTTTGACATATTGCACACTAATGTAGTAATTGTGTTTTCCAAATGATGCTCGAGTTTGCTTAATCCGGATTCGAACAATATTGTGATCTTTCTTTTTACACCTTCCATCTCCCAAGATACTGATTCATTGACTTCTTTTTTTACAGTGTCTGATAATTCGATTTTTATTTTGTGTAGTTCTTCTTCAATTTGGTTGAGTCTTGAGTGTAAAACCTCAATATTTTTAGAACCTTGGGCTTGGTTAAGCTCTAATTTCGCCATTCTTTCTTTAATTTCATTCATTTCTGCCATTTTTCTTGTGTAGGGAGGAATTTTGTTTTATTAAGAATGGTGAGGTTTAAGGAATAACAATTATTTATTATATAATAAAATCTTTATTTTCCCTTAAGTTTTGTAAAATGTGAGTAGATTGGGTGGTTGGGAGGCATGAGTGTTGCATTCCCCACCTAAGTTCAAATCTCACTTTCTCTTTACTAGTAATTATTTTGCACTTTTATATTCAAACTCAAACCCACTTTAAGAAAACAGGTGTGGTTTCACTTTTACCCTCTCTCTTTTTTTTCTTTTTACTTTTATCTTTTCTTTTTCTTAAATTTTCTTTTTAACTTATGTTTTTTTTTATTCTTTATTTTTCCCTCTCGTTCTTGCTCTGATACCACTTGAAGCGGACTAAAACTCTAAAACCCATATGAATTCCATAAATTAACCACAGTAAAATTGAATATTGAATGATGATTTAATTACAATGATGAGAAGACCTTTTATAGGTCAAAATACATCGTTTCACTGAAAGGGTGTGATCCTATGTTTTAATTAATACTACATTAATATTAAAATAATTGCTCGTAATATTAGATACATAGCAGTCACTTTCTCAGCAGTATGCCTTACTGGTTTTTTCTAGTCGTTATGTTATTTGCATGCCTTCTGCTTCTAATATTCAGTTGTACCTTCCTGGGTCACACTCCATCCTTCTGTCATAGCTTACTTACCTGTCACAACTTCTTCTTCTAGTGCTTCCTCCTCTTCTTCTTTCTCTCTTTCACTTCCTCTATCATGACTTCCTTCCTCCTCTTTCCTTTGTGTTGCTTCCTTGGTCATAGCTTCTTCCTCTTCTCCTTTAACTCTTTTTCATAACTAGAAATAATACTCCATGAATTCTACCTTACTATCCTTATGCCCAACAAGGGGTTTCCACTACAATCAATGGCTAGCTTAAACTTAAAACAACAAACCACTTATATTTTCATTGCATCCCGATGAAGTCTCACCCAATCAAAACCTGGAACCAAGTGAGAGGGGATAAACATGAGTTTATTTAATAAAATAAATTGTAAAAAAAAACAAAGAACAAGTTTCGAAACAAGGTGAAAACAACTTACACGGGCATTTGGAAATGCAGGCCTGGGAGGAGGTGGTCGTGTCACTTCCTCTCCAACAATGGAGCCTACAAGTAAACCCTATTTTAATCAGTACTTAGTTTCATATTTTAAAAGTTTAAACCAAAATAAACTTGTAGAGTTTGTCTACCTTGGCATGTTGGCAACGAGGGCCACAAGTGTGCTCCTCCGAGCTCCCTTATCTATCTATAGCCTGCAATCACCCAAAGAAAAACAATTTGTAATGTGTTAATATAATTTTTAAACAAATGGATAAGATTACAACTTAGTAAGATTTCTCACCTATCGAGACAGGCTCGCCGTGTGGTGGAAAACTTGACAGGATTGTCAAAGTTGTCGCACTGTGAAGATTTGGTTGAGGAAACATCTGATAGCTAATACCTAACACAATGTCATAAATAGAGTAAGAGTGAAGCAACACACTCCATCAATGAAAGAAAAAATAGACCAGGATGGAAGTAATATTGGATGGCAGTGATCTTGGATTGAAACTATAAAATAAAATTTTAAAAATGGAGACTGTGGAATCACAGTAATGACGAGCATGGATACACATAGAGAACATGAGATTTATTGATGGAGAGAAAAACTAGAGGTCTCCCGCTTATATGATATCCAAGTTAAGATATGATTGTGGTAGTGTTTCTCTCCACGCTCCATAGGGTACTTATTTCCATGTCTGGTCAATCAGCCAGTATTCCATCCTGCTACCATGTATTTCCTTCACATTTCTAGGGGATACTACGGTTGAAAAGAATTGATACCCACAACCACAAGAGGATATATTCACACAACTTATGAATTCCAAATGCAAAATTTTGAACATATTCGAAGTGTGGATCATCTGAAATACTCCATTAACATTTTCCTAAAGGAAAAGAGTGAAGCCAGTCATAAGGGATATTAAATTAGCAAAATCGACAGGGATTTTTGTTTTTTGCTTTCAAAATAACCAAGCAATTATTATCCATCCCATCAAGAGTTAGAACTAGAATGCACTCAAAATGCAACTCTCACCTATCACCTATATGTAACATGACCTATATGTAGAAAAGAAACCTGGCATTTAACGATTCATAAGACCAACAAGATCCACGTGGTGGCAATGTCCATGACATTGCTATCATTTTTACGGTTAACTCAAAGAGTTTTTTTGCAATGAAAACAATTATATCTAGGTTTAGAGATGGATATTAGATCTCTGGTAATTTCAATTAGAAACAATCTTATAGGAGAATGGATTGATCTTCCATCCAGAAAAATAGTAGTATATAATTTGTATGAGTATCAAGGTAAAATTAATTTAAAGTTCATTGATTTAAATTTGTTGACTATGATTTCTTTTATATTATAATTTTATAAATAATTAAATCAATATACATAATTTTTTATATTTTAAATGTCAAAAAACTTAACTATAACCTTGTTATAGAGTCAAAACATTATGATATTAATATTCATAGTTACTAAAATACTAATATTCTATCATATTTTCATCATCCATTAAAATATTGAAAATATTTTTATTCAATAAAAAACACACTCACTTTTCATAAAACCTTTACCTTATAAGGAATAATTATTAAAGTTTTTATATTACAAAACATTTTAATAAATGAGTTTTGAAAATTTGCCTTTTTTACTTCTTTACAATAAAAATTCTACCTATACCTATCAACACAGTTTATCAGTGTAGAATCGGACAGTTTATATGGATCAGACATTATATTAAAAATATACAAATTTTAATTCACAACTCGATTTCCAACCATTTTTTTTCTTTCATGAGATACTTGTCTTGCGTCTTAACAGTCCAGTCTTGGTTAAATCTTGAATTTTCATATATTTTTTGAAATAAATTGTAATAATATTACAACTGTTATATTTTCATTATGCATAGAGTATGATAGAATTAGAACTGTTCTATTTTTCTCATTTTGGTTGTAAAAATAAACACGGAATCTACTCAGTTAGCTTTATCACCAATGATTGAAAGAAATTATGAAAAAATCAGGTAATCGATAGCCCAACTCAGGTGATAAACTCAATAATTAACCCAATTCCCAATCCAGTTATCAAATCAATTCCAGATTCACCTGATCATTTCTAAATATATGTAATATTTATAATAATAATAAAAAAGAAAATTTGAAAACAAATCCATTACCAAAGCATAATACAAAAATCCAAAAAGACTCGCTCAATCCCAAAAAGACATTAAATAGATTCAAATCTCCAAAGTTGCAACATACACAACAAATCCTTCAATTTTTGGAGGCACGTAGAGTTCAATCAACTCTTCCATTGACATAGCAAATCCCTTTATTTTCTTTAATCAAGAGACGAAAGGACCCTCTAATCCTATTGGGGATGCCACTGCCAAAAACACCAAAGCAACCACTGTCAACATTTTTGCAGATACGTTTGAGGTGTTATTTATGGTTGTGGTGGTAGAAGCTGCTCACCATAAAATTCCCATTTTCATTACATTATGAACTCTACTGAAGGAAATATCAGTTAAGGAGACAAGCAAAAGAAAAAAGGAGTGCTGACTTGTAGGTGAAGGAGGAGTTGAAGTTCAATTAAGTTATATTGGAAATCAAATTTGAGAATGCACCAATTTGAGGAAGTTGGGGATTTCTTTCAACTCCCTACCAACAAAATTCACACTATTCTTGGTCATTTTAGCTAAATTACTAAATTATCTAACAATACATTGTATATAATAATTTATTGATTTCTTTCAACCTCCTACCAACAAAATTACATTTTAGCTAAATTACTAAATTATCTAATAATGCAAATGTATATAATATTTTTTTCAACTATTCAATACATAAAAGAACTAAATGGAAATCCAAACAAAGCATGAAAAATGTGGATGTATATTTCTCCTACCCTTAAAAGCTAAAACGAGGGAACTTTAAGATACCTAGAAGGAGAAACAAAGGTTGGTTGCAATCTCAATAGGGAGCCCTTTCCATGTTATCCTAACCATAAGAAAAATGCATCGAAAAGAAAAGTTTCCTTTCATTGGGTTTAAAATTTCAAAATCTAAATAGTTAATTGGTATTCTCGATGAAGACTACCCACTGCGCAGTTATCGAAAACCGATACTAAATCCAATTTACTCTTCATATAGGCAAGGTTTAGGTGAAATGGAGAAATTTTTTTTGTTCAAGTTACTAGCAACGGATAGAAACCATTGAGCATTGAGAAACCCACCAGTCCAGTCGCAAAAAAAGCCAAGTTTTGCCAGTGGTGATATTTTTCAAAAGAAATTTCCATGAAAAAGGATTGGAAAATTCTTTCACAGAAAAATATAACAGGCGAACAATTCAGACAGGAATGTACAAACAATTGAACGAGAATTCAAATTCTCATTAAATGAACACAGCTCGGTGACTCTTAGTAAATGCTTGGCAATGTGAAATCCATGAGAATGCAACAAAACACCTTTATCTTGATCTCATATCATCAAATATTTCACCCTTGCATCGAAGACACAATTGACATTGTAAGCCATCCATGACACAATCAAGATTCAATCCAGACTCTAAAACAAAGGAAAAACACCAGCGTTTTTTGCTAGAATCAAAGAAAACGAAAAAGAGGAGATACTAAATACAAGCATGTCACATGGAAGTAGATATCGGAAACATACACAATAGTGGATGTATCCCCAATAAAAGGGGCAATTAAATTTGGCCATGAAAAAAACTTTTCCTAGCAAATTCAACCACATTTGTCCAACAAAATTGCAAACAAAATACCTGTGCAAAAGCCACAACCATGAGGGAAAACAAGACCAATTGACCCAACCTCCGCAGACAGTTTTCAACAAGGACAACCACTAGTTGACAGAGTAGAGAAGAAAATGCTTTCAACTCCACAAGAGAACAATGCCAAGCATATTTTGTGAAGCAATCCAGAAAGCTACCAACCCAAAACAACGCACTGAGAAGAATGCAACGACATGAAAAACCTTGGAGAAACGCAAAACCGATATTTCAACACTGTTAAATTTTTTATTTTTATTGAGGCTAATGAGCCTAGTGGATAAGTAAATGTTTTCATTTAGAACCAAAATGTGTACATATCCTCTATTCGAAATAACCAGCAGAAGCAATACTTCTCTGACAAGCAACGACAACAATGATAACATAGCTTCTTTAAAGCAGATGCTGGCAGCACTTCACATACCAAGAAATGCAAGTTTTCTTGAGACACTTAGTTTAATATCTTGACACTTTGCCCAATTTAATTCTTGGATGTAATGTTTTAATATATTTTATTTATCTTATATCATATTATTAATTGCTAGCATCATGGTTGTCTGATCTTCCAAATCTTAAATCTAGAATATTAATTGGAATCGTGGAAATCTGGAATAAAAAAATAATACACAACTTTTGTCTAACTTCTATGAATTGTTTAAATTACTAAAAATTGCTCCAATTAATTGCCTTGATCGATTCATATATATCCCCTTGTTGGGGACATAAAAAAAAAAAAAATTGATTGTGCTTCAAGTTCTTGAAAGAATGAAAAATAAAAAACAACACATTTACTTAATCAAAAAACGTTGGACTTGTTATGAGTTAAGACAACTGTAATATTCTAAAACTATCGTGAAGTATGTTGCAGACAAATGTAAATGCACACCACATTAAAAAAAATCATTTTGTAATGCCAAGCAATTGTAAATTTGGATTTTCTCATCTACAATATCAATCCATAGATTTGATCAATGGCCCGATAAAGAGCTTTACCTCCACCTTTAGCTTAGGCATAGTCATCTCTGGCTTTGATGGAGTAACCTCAAGGATCACGGATATGTGAAAGCACAAGTTGAATAGGATATGAAATACCCCAAACCTTTTTCACCTACCTTGTATGATAAATTTTAGGTAAAAAAAAAGTTTGTTAAAAAAAAATATTTTGTCCATCCCTTGAAATCATATAAATCGAATTTGAGGTAAAAAAACAAAGTAACTTAGAATTTTTTTTTAAACATAAAGGCTATATAAAATAGATATTTGAGAAAATCTTAATATGCTTTTTAAAAAAATCATCTTAAACATTCATAAAAATATATATGAAAGAAATATAAAAATAAAAGTTAAGACAAAATGTTCATTTCCCTTTAAAGAAATCATCTTAACCATCCCGGCCTTGTAGTACTATTTGGAACAAAAGGGAATGAAGCTAATTATATCCCTTGATTAAATGGAACCACATTTTCCTTCCACAACATGACTTTCTTTCATATGAAGCAATTGTAAACCCAGGAAAAGACCAGCTCCTAAAGAAACCTTGGTGGGAGGATTGTTTGAGAATTTACAAGTTTTGGGGTTCAATAGTTTGCATAGGTGTGTCTTTTACTGAAAAATTCTATGTGGTTTTAGGGTGTGTAACAACATTCTGATTTGACATAGATTTGTGACATATTTATATCAATAATTTAGGGTTTCATCGTGGTTTCACCCATAAATAATAAATGGTTTCCTTTCATAAGTTTGTGTTGTTCTATCCTCAATCAATCAGTGGGAAAATTCTAAGGCTTTTGAAATTGATTATTGAGGCAAACTAGAGCTCAAATTGTCCATTAGAGGAGACTTTAAGGAAAAGGTGAGCATTAGTAGAAGTTAATGGCATTCCTGACCTCCCCTATTGCAATTGACTCATCCCCCATGGGAGTTTCTTAAACCACAAACTCAAGAAAATATTTCAAGAAGGTTTTTGTCCTTGTTGGTATTGTTGAAATGTCTTGTTCTCACAATGTTGGGGGCTTTATTATTGACAATGTTGCTTCAATATTTTGTCATTTCACAACTTGGCCATAGGTATCTTGATTAAGTGTAATTTTACTTGTCCCATGGTGTGATATGCCATTTAACTAGTTTTGGCCTTGGCCTCTACTAGCAAATCTACATCAATGTCTTCTCAATTATGGAAAATTCCCGTTTAGGGATAAACAAACATTGTGCCCATGGGTTATTTTCTTGAATTGTTTGACTATTGAGGATAGAAGTGCATCCTTCATTCCAATCCTTCGTGCTTGATGGGATGTGTTGGTTTATGCAAGAAACCATGAAACCCTTCCTCCAATCCCTTTATAGAGTCTTCCTTCAACACCAATGTGACATGTATTCCCCATCCTTCCATAATATTTTTGGGCACATGTTAGCCCCTAAAATTACTCCACAACAATTTCAATTTTAAAGACCAGCAATATTCCATTTGGTTGGATGACATACATGCTTCAGGTTGCTCTGGCAAGAAAAAACGTTATCAATGGGGTTATGTATAAAGAATAATTGGCTATATTTGCATGGGAGCTTATGAATGAACCTCATTGTCTATTAGATGTGTCTGGTATGACTATCCAGGAATAGATTACAAAAATGGCACAATTTATCAAGTCGATTGATGGTAATTATCTTATGATTATGGGACTTGAAGGTTTCCATAGGATGAAAAGACCTAGAAATGTTATAGTGAACCCTGAAGATTGGGTGCATAAACTTAGTTTTGATTTCATTCTTTAGATTGAATCTTTTGATTTTACATTAATCCATGCTTATCCTAACAGTTGGGTTCCAAATGAGAATATTGTGGACAAGCTCAAATATTTCTCTAAATGGGTGGCATTTCATATCAATGATGGAGATTATATTCTAAAGAAACCTATATTTTTCACATAGTTTGGATTATAAATACTATACATAGATTTCTTGTCTTCTCTGTATAATGGTTTAGGTTAAGACTGAATATCGATATTTTGGAGGGGACAAGGACTTATATCTTCAATATCAAGTGAGACTAGTCAAGTCACATTTGAGGGATGATATTATCGTGTACATAATAGATAGTGTTGTTGTAGGAAACTTGAACAATGGTACACTTCTTGGTAGTGATATGTATCCAGCTATAGATTTCTCAATAATTGAAGAACCATGACCAATTTTTTGCATTGCAAAAGAAGTATAATGCTCCAAGGAAATATCCTACTCTTGCATAGGAGTTATACATGTTGGCTTAAAAGAGATGATATGCATAGTGGCATCTCCTTTAACTATCTTGCAACATTTCTTCTTATATCCTGCAATGTCCACTTTCCTTTGTTCACATCCCATGTTTAACTATTTTGGGTTCTTCAAGGAATTGTGCATGGTGCATTTACTAACTAACCCCCACCATAATTTTCATGAAATTGCAAGCTATTGGAAATTAGCATGGTAGGGGTAGAACAATTTTTGGTTCATAAAGTGCACCAACACCATCAATGAGTTTCCATGAGTTGCAATTCATTGAAAAAAATATCAACGGGTTTCTACAAAGAAGATCAAAAGGACAGGGAATAGTAAAACAAAGAATTCCTGAGTTTTTTAAACAAACGAAACTCACTTGCGACGTATATAGATAGGTAAGATCATAGGAAACTCACATATCTAGATGCCATTGTGTGTCCAATCCAGTCTTCTCCAGCTCTTCTCCTCTCTGGGGTTGTGTGTCATTAGAGGAAATTTGGGGTCTAAAATGGGCCTCCTAAGGAAAATAATAAAATAATAGTTAAAATAATAAAATAATACTTATTAATTTTGGAGGAAGAATGAAAAAAACTACTTTTTGTGTTCGTATTTTTGACATATCTCCCTATGTATTTACTCAAATTCTGAGTGGGAGAGCTCGTTGGATGCAGAATTTAATTTTGGATCCAAAGAGTACCCACACTGCATATTTTTGACGGACCCTACTACACCAAAAACAAGAAATACCTGAAAAAATGTGATGATGATGTCATCATCATATTTTTTAGGTATTTCTTATTTTTGGGGTAGCGGGGTCCATCAAAAGTATGCAGTGTGGGTACTCGTTGGATGCAGAATTAAATTCTGCATCCAACGAGCTCTCCTACTTGAAATTTGAGTAAAAAAACATGGAGATATGTTGAAAATACGTACAAAAAAAGTAGTTTTCTTTTATGACAAATATGTCAATTCAACCATTATGGTTGACTCATTTTATTGAAATTCTATTGGTTCTTGAATTCCAACTCACAAAATTTGTTGTTGGCACGTTTTCTTATAAGGCCCATTTTAGACTCCAAATTTCCTCTAATGGCAGGGTCCTCTCCAGCACTTAGGTCTTCTCCTCTCATGCAGGAAACAAGACAACAGTTTGAAGTGGTTGTATTCACCTATTCAATTCTCGTTTAAAGAGAATGGAATATGCATCTACGTGGGCCTTTTGGTTGAACTAGTTATATTGTATTTTCAAAATCAATTATTTATTGTGTGACTAAATATGGTGATTGATTTATTTTTATGGAGACTTATATTGTTGGCTCTTAAATTCAAACTTTCGGTACTTTGAGAAGTAGTGTTGGTCATCTATATGCAAAATATGTCGCTAGAAAGATACAAGCATGCGAAGGAAGTGTAAATTATAGGGCAGCTCAAACATGGTGATAATGGAAATAATGATGATCAATTCCATAGTGATGACAAACATGAGGAGGATGAAGAAGGTAATGAGGATGATGATGATGATGGGGAGGAGGACGTAGAAAATGATGTTTTTGATGGTGATGGTAATGGAGACAATCATGGTGTTGATGATGACAATGATGAAGAGGATGAGGCTAGTGATAATTGAAATGGTGATGATTATGGTGTTAGGATTTATAATATTCCCTTGTCCAAACTGTCTATTAGATTATATTTTCCTAACTTAGGAGTCATTTAGTTATTATTGGGTCAACTAGTACCATTGGTTCCACTTGTCCTAATGGGGCCACATGTAACAGTCACTAGAGTGTGGGGGACACAAATAGAGGCTAACTGGAACTGACTGCACTTGCATGCATCAGTTTAGGTTCCTTCTAGATCAATCCATACAATTTAGTTGTCACTCAGAGTGTCGGCACCAACCTCCTTCAATTGTTGGTAGTTGGTAACTAGTTAAGCTTAGTTATGCTTCAGTTACATTCAGTTAGATCTCCTCTAGTTCAGCTTGTGCCAGTTATGCATGGTTTCCTGTGGGAGGATACTAGTTCTCACCTACCACTGTAGTTAGACATGTTTGATTGATTGTAACTGATTGAGAGACTGGATTAGACATCTGGAGTTAGTCATTTTAACACTAATAGTGATTTAGACACTTCTAGTTAGCCATGTAGTCAAATTGAGTTGGTAGATTTAAATTCATCTCTCATGATTTGAATTTTCCTTTATGTACTACCATTGTATACTATTGGGATGTAATGAAGTTTATACTGTAATTATACTAAGCAATTCTTGTATGTTTCCTATGAGATTTGTTTTGATCAGTGTGTATTATTCGTTCCTTTACATTGAATAATAATTCAATCTGATTGTACTCATTGCATGAAAATATAATGGAACAATAATTCTAATACGGTATCAGATCCATCTCAGTCAAGATTCAAGTCTGTCTACTCTCCATTGTACACCAGAAGCAGCTGGCTTTCCACAGGAGACCTACAAAGATTGAAATTCTTCCTTTAAATTTATTTAGAGTGGTGGTGCAGGCATTACATACCTTGAGAAAGTGTACATGTTGAGAGGGAGGCTTTATTCTAACACAGTGCGAATGGTTTTTGTTTTGCAGTGATTTTTCCACAGATAGTACATAGCTTGATTGAATATATTGTCTAATCAACATGAGAATTATGGATACTCAACCTTCTACACCTCGGATCCTAACACCCTTCAATTATGTTGATTAGAGGGAAGATATGCAAGTTTCCTTGTGCAACAAGGGCTGCTTCAGGATAATAATAGGAAGGGAGGCTGAGCCCCATCATCCAACTGAGAAAAAAATGTTTCTGAACCACTTATATGAATATTTTGGTTATATATGTACTCACATCTCCAGATATATCATCTTTTACCTGGAAGGTTTGAGGACTCTCAAAGAAGCTCGGGGGAAGCTTGAAGTATTGTTTGGAAAGCAAGATGTGCTTCAGGAACACATTCTGGAAAATGAGTTGATAGCCTTACATCCCAGCAATTTCGAGACCATACAACAATTTTTTACCAAATTCAAGTCTCTTGTACTTCAATGCAAATTATGTGGAATAGAAAGAAAGGAGGAGCAGCATGTGCTCTCCATACTCAACAAACCAGGTACTCAGTATTCTATATTTGTCTCAATATTCCATTCCATAAGAGCTTCCATTCCCAATTGGAATATTCCCTCACTTGATTCCTTTGCCGAGTCCTTAATACAGGAGTAAGAGAAGTTGGTCCAGATGGGATTCATCCAGACTTCCAAAT
The DNA here is from genome assembly GCA_001517045.1 of Pseudotsuga menziesii. Taxonomy (NCBI): domain Eukaryota; kingdom Viridiplantae; phylum Streptophyta; class Pinopsida; order Pinales; family Pinaceae; genus Pseudotsuga; species Pseudotsuga menziesii. The sequence goes on along the minus strand of LPNX010801931.1, from coordinate 223,463 downwards.
ATCAAGCTCTCCTAGTGACATACTCTACCAAAGTGCAAGATAAAGGGAGACCTAAAGGGAAGGATCCTAAAGCATTTGATTCGAAGCCTAAAGTGAATCAGAAGAATTTCAAAGGATCTTCGGGCTCCAAGAAGAAGACAAGTTTTGAAAAGAAAAAGTGTCCCTATTGTGTGAGGGGTTTTCATCTGGAAGACTCGTGCATGAAGAAGACCCTCGACCAGTTGAAAAATATCCTTGTACAAAACAATATTGCCTTTTCACAAGGTATTGAGATGTTTGATGATGGATATTACACTGAAGAACATGATATATTCCATGCCTTGAAGGGATTCCTCACTCCATCAAAGGATTACATGATATATTTTGGAGCATCCAACGACATGGTTGCCTCCAGGGAATCCTTCATCACTTCAAGTCTATCAGGAGGACCTAGCAGTCATATGGGAGATGACTCTAAAATCCCAGCTATTGAGAAAGGTTTAGATAAAATCCAGCATGGAGAGTTCAATAATGGACTCTATGTGTCGTCTCCTACAATAGAGCAAAGTGTTGAAGATGAAGAAGAAGCAAAATCTTCCACATTGTCAATTTGAATTGAAGAAAGTCTCCTTGGAGTGACTCCTTCTCCTACTATTCTGGAAGTTTATGAGATCTATGATATCTCATATTATCACATGGATGATCCAGAAGAATACATTCAAATCTTTGTTTTGGAAGAAAAATTCTCCTTCCATTCTATGCAAAAATTTTCTAGTGATTCTTCTATTTTAAATTATGTGCATAGTTTACTGGTGATTGTTTCAAAAAATGAAGAGGTATTTGATTTCTCTATCTCTAATGATGTTGCTGGTGTGCAGAAAAGTAATACCATGGATATTTTGGAAATAATATCATATTGTAGGAGTGATCCATTCACTCTCATTGATCTATAGCTTCCAGTAAATTCCTACATGATTGGATGCACCAATTCTTAGAATTTTGAAGGAGAAAATTGTGCATCTACCATCTCAGTGGAGCACACTCTTGGATCTGATATGAAACTATTTCGATATGATATTATATTATTTGGATACTATATTACATTATTTGTTTCATATTTTAATTTTCAATAGATTTCAGTAATGCTTGTAGCTGCTCTCATCAATTTTGGTGTGAAAAATCAAGTACAACAAGTCTCCCTCAAAAATGTTGTTGGGGATTTGGCATCATTCCACATGCTTGGATCTGATAAGAACATATTTGGATCTGATATGATCTTATTTGGATCTGATTTTATATTGTTTTTTTCAAGTTTTAAGCTCCAAGAGCCTTCAGTCATCCTTGTAGCTGGTGTGACAAATCAAGTAGCGCAAGTCTCTTTCAAACTTGTTGCTGGGGATTTGATGTTAGTTTCCTCTTCTGAGTTTGATGATATTTTATTTTGTGAATAATTGGTTATTTATGAAGATATATAAGATTATGGAGCTAAATCATTCACTCTCCATAGTCTCAGGGATTCTCTACATATTTATTTGATCACATGCTCATCTCCTCATAGAACTAGTAAAGACAGAGACATTCTGCATTCACCTGGACACTTGCTCCTAACACCTGGGGATGATTTTACCTCACATGGTTTGATTTTCAAGGATTCAATATATCAGTTGCTTGGGTTTTCCTTACATGGTTCGAATTATCAATCATTTTCTCTCTCTCATCAATTGATTTCAGTTGCTCTACATGGGTCCAGTTTTCATCTAACAACTATCTATATTTCTGATTCAGTTGAGCATATTCTTATTATTCCAAAGAGGAAAATTACTCCAAACATAGCCATTAGTTTGGAGAGGTGAACATGTAGAGCTTCAGGATGTTGCTGCACAAAAGAACCATACTACTGCATAGAGCTACAAATTTGTACCAGAGTTTCCGCAAGATATTTTCTAAGGACAAAACCTATTTTCTTCTAAAAATAGATTGTATTTCATGTTCCTGCTTATCTTGAGGGGGGGGTGTTCCTATGAGGTTTTCCCCTATTTATTTGTTTTATTAAGAAACATTTTTTATTATTATTTTAGATTGTATATGGGTGACTTTTGGCCTTGTTTCTAGGGCCCGCAATTGTCCAAGGTAGGATTCAAGGGGGTGTTAGGATTATAATCCTCCCTTGTCAAAACTATCTATTAGATTAAATTTTCCTAAATTAGGAGTCATTTAGTTATTATTGGGTCCACTCATACCATTGGGTCCACTTGGCCTAATGGGGCCACATGTACCAGTCACTATAGTGTGGGGAACACCGATAGAGGCTAACTGGAACTAACTACACTTGCATGCATCAGTTTAGGTGCCTCCTAGATCAATGCCTACAATTTAGGAGTCACTGGGAGTGTCGAAACCAACCTCCTTCAGTTTTTGGTAGTTGGTAACTATTTAAGCTTAGTTCTTCTTTAGTTACATTCAGTTAGATCTCCTCCAGTTTAGTTAGTGCTAGTTATGCATGGCTGCATGTGGGATGGCGCTAGTTCTCACCTACCATTGCAATTATACTGGTTTGCTTGATTGTAACTAATTGAGAGTCTGGAGTAGACATATGGAGTTAGCCAGTTGGAATCCAATACTGATATAGAAACTTCTAGTTATCCATGCATCTAGATTGAATTGGTAGATTCAAATTCATCTCTCATAATTCAAATTCTCCTTTATGTATTACCATTGTATAATGTTGGGATGTAATAAAGTTTATACTGTAATTATACTAAGAAATTCTTGTCTGTTTCTTGTGAGATTTGTTTTGATCAGTATGTATTGTTGATTCCTTTACACTGCATAGTAATTCAATCTTATTGCACTTATTTCCTGAATATCTAATGGCACAATAATTCTAATATATGGTTATAGTGATGATGGTGGAATTGATGAAGAGGATGAGGTTGATGATAATAGAAATGATGATGACCATGACCATGATGACGATGAATATCAGGAGCATGAGGAGGATGAAGATGATGATGAGGATGATGGTGATGGTGATGGTGATGGTAATGGCAATGATCAAGAGGATGTGGTTGGTGATAATGAAAATTGTGATAGTGATGGTGATGGTGATGGAGATGACGATGGTGATGGTGATGATGATGGTGTTGATGATGAAAATTATGAAGAGGATGAGGTCAGTGATAATCAAAATAATGATTATTGTAAACATGATGATATGAAGATGAGTAGCATGAGGAAAATGAATACAGTGATGATGCTGATGATTATAATGACGACGACGAAAAGTATGACATGAATGATGAGAATCAAGATGACAATGACAATGGTGATGATGATGAAGATGATGATGAGAATGAGGAATAATATTATGATTATGGTGATGATGACAATGGAAATAATGATGATGTTGATGATTATGGTGGTGGTAGTGGTGGTGGAAGTGGCAGTGGTGGTAGTGATGGTGATGTCAACAATGATAATTATCATGAATACCATCATTATGAGTGTAACATCCTCGACCCTTCGACTGGAAAAGAAGACGCTACCATGGCGTTAACCATCCAAGGAACCAGCCCCATGAACATGTATGTACATAAAATGCTGAAACAGAATGCTTTGAACTAGAACACGCACACATGCTTATTTATCATATGGTGGAAGCAAACATACGTTCATACAAGAATTCAACATGTTCACCATATTCATTAAACAATAAATATAAATACAGAGACGAAATGGTCAAGATTACTTATCTCATAAAGAACTCGTCCCGCAACCAGCTACGTCGCTGCAATGTTCCACCCAACCATAGGCCAGCATGCTCCTTAATCTCTCAGCAACGCTGCCACCCCCGAGCTGGGCATGATTCCCCAAGGAATAAGGAATAAGTAGGGTTACACATAGTCAAGGATACACAAAACACAGCCAAGCCAACATAGTTGGGTTTATCAAGCCATCAACAAGACAACCAAGTCAACATTGTCAGGTTTATCAGGCCATCAAGGAGCTGGGAAAGGCTAAATGCTAAGCTGGTCAGCCCATTAAAGATCTAGGAACACCTACACCAGAACTAGCCTGACTTCGGAGACACCCATACACACCCAACACAAGGAATTCTAAGTCCCTTCTCTGCTACACAGTCCCTCAAGCCCTGACTTCCCTTCCAGTGCTATTCAGGGGTGGTGGAGAAGAAAGCTATCCCTCTAGCTCTGTCTATGTGGTTTCCAAACACACTAGGTTTATCAAGCAAACTAATCCGTCATCCCCACTCCAACACAGTCCAAATACCAACCACTGCATACACGCAATCACCCAAGCAATTCACAGCTTGGACAGGGGGAAATCAATTCCTCGGTCATTCTTGGCCCTATCATGGCCAAAACGACTCCCAGCAACCTACAACAACCAAAACGTAAGGGAGACCACAGCAAACCCGTGAATCTTGGGAAGAACAACAGCTCCAATCTCAACATTGAAGTGACAGGAAAAAATTACATGGCCATACCAGTCTGTAAGGAAAGCATAAACCCACACAATCCAAAAAATCCGTATGGAAAAACATCCACACACAGAACGTGAATGGCTTATTCACAAGGGAAAATTGTGGGTGAAGAACACGGCTCCTAGCTCACTATGTGAGACCAAACAGGAAAGAAGCCTGTACATGAGAATTGAACAGACTACTGTTCCTGCGTGAGGATAAGCAGACGATGGAGAGAATGGTGTAGTCGCGAGAGTGGAGTGAATGGGGAGTCCCCCATGGAGTGATGGTAGTGGTGGTTTTCCAAAATGTGAGGGTCAACCTGCTGGTGGAGTGTGCATGTGGGCAAGGACTGACAGTCCTGCCACAATCCACTCCCTAGCCATAACTGCCTCAACTACTCTACAGAGCATTAAAATGGTAGTTGGATAAGACAAGGAAATATGGGCAAATCAAACAAGGTTTAACAGCTGACACATGGATTTTTTCCCCATGGGTTCAAAGTTTGATAATCCCCCCCGCCTTATCCTTAGGAAAACCATGCCCTTTTCATTATGGTTGTAGTGAGCATAGCTGGTTGGGTTCATTTAATTAAAGATGCATATTTACATGATGCTGAAACTAAGATGTGCCGTATATCACGATATACCATCGGCAATGATTCCAATTGCCCAACATAACACAACCAAATCGAGGGTGGGGATTTTTCCTTTAGATCCACGCCATGATTCATTAAAATATATACATCATGTACATTTAATGCAACGGGGTCAAAAACAGGGTGTTACAATGAGGATCATGAAAATCATGATGCTAATGCTAATGATGAATATGATAAGTATGATCATGACGATGATTATGGAGATGAAAAGGGTTATGAGAATGATGAAGATAATGATGATGATGAAGATGACAATGAAGATGATGTTTATGATGATGCTGCTGATGATGGAGACATTGAAGATACTTATGATGACGATGATGAAGATGATGATAAAAATGATGAAAATGATCATGGTGATGATGATGGTAATTAGTTTGCATACATATTCCTCAAAATTGTCCCCAAAATAACCATTTAGAATGAATATATCTCATTTTGGAAATAAACCCTTTGAAGGGGAATATCAACCATACTAACCCCATCTTCAAGCGAAAGATTAATGATAAGGTACTTGGAAAATCGTTACTACAATATAAAGTAACACCGAAGAAAATAAATTAAATGATGTTGAGAAGATAAGCCTTGTGATTATGAATATGTATGTAAATACTAAGGAAAAGATGTTATAAGAGCATTGTGAATCCCTCACTATGTGGGAAAACATCATGCATGGCATGCATAACAACTCTATCCATTTAAGAATTAGGAGGATTATTGCATGAGTAATAGTAACTATGCTAACACTATGCTTAGTCAATGGATGACTAGATGAAATATTTACACTCACTAATGGATCATTTGGACATCAAAGTGAAAGAATATGACCATGCTCCCAAAGACCATAGTGAACTACACTAGAATATGACTGCAAATCTTGAATTACTTGTGGTAAATACAACTTGGAGATGGACACAGGATTGTTGAAAATATTGAATATAAACGTGCATTCCAAAGAACTACACCAATCTTCATAGTAGCTAGTGTGACTAGTAGTGAAATTTTGAACATTACAGACAAATATTCAAATAATTGAAATAGAGTTATATACTAAACAAGAATGTGTGGTCCCATCATCAATCTGTAAGGAAAATATATGGCCACGTGAGAAATATCTTACAATACAACTGACAAATGTAGGTTAACAAATTCTTAAAATGTTCAATATGACCTTATACTTTGATTATGAGTGTAAGGAATGAAAATCACTTTTGGAAAAAAATTGTGAGTCGATGCCAGATGGAACATAATTAAGGGGAGTGTTAGATTTTTATCATTTAAGTGATATGATATTAGGATCTTATCTAAGAGAATAACATGCACAACAATAATCACAAGAGATAAGAGACACAAATATTTTCCTCAGGGAAACCATAAAGAAGAAAACCCCACAACTTCCTTAGAGATAGAATGAGCACCAATGGAAGCAGTAAAACCCAAAGACAGAAAGATGATATCGAATAGCTGTTCTCTCTCCCACTTGTGTGAGCACTTCGTCTCTCACTCATGTGCCCTAGTTGAGTGAGTGAATGTGTGATAAATAGAGAGACTCACTCTCTATTTATACTAATTTCTGACTTGACATTAAATCACTAGGGCTGACTTCTCTAGGAAAGTCTAAAAACCCTAGTGCCCCACAACTACGAGGACTTTAACCCTTGATTAATAAGCAGGGTTACCCTCTATGAATTTACATGACTTGTTTACATTACTAATTCTCCCGATATGACATGACTCAATTACATTATTGATACTTCCTGATTGGAACATCGGGGTACAATACATAAGATATACAAGTGAATACATTTTGAAGTTTCAAATACATCAACACTCCCTCTTAAGTAGGAAGGTGTTATCTTGGCACAATTCATCAGCACAAGTATTCTTCTCTAGATCAAGTCTGGATCATCATCAAATTTGGATCATCATTGGATCATCATCGAAACTGGATCATCATAAAAAATGGATCATCATCAAATTTGGATCATCACTGTTTCTGCTATCTCGATCAATTGGTGATATCTCTCAATTCTACTCATCATAGGAAGTTATATAGAGATGGCCCTTTTTCATGCTAGTTGTAGGCCTAGCCTCCATGTAGGTCTTCATCCTCTTCAACACTTATATCTGACCATGGGAGGAACACATCCAACAACCATGTCAGAAAGGCCCTCCCAACACTCACATTTGACCACGGGAGGAACACATCAAACAACCATGTCAGAAAGTCCCAGCACTCACATCTGACCATGGGAGGAACACATCCAACAACTATGTCAGAAAGGCTCTACACTTGAATCTAACCATGGGACGAACACATCCAACAACCATCTCAAAAAGGCTCTGCACTTACATCTAACCATGGGAGGAACACATCCAACAACCATGTCAGGAAGGATCTACACTTACATATGGCCATGTAAGGAACACATCCAACAACCATGTCAGAAAGGAACTGCACTTACATTTGACAATGGGAGGAACACATCCAACAACCATGTCAGAAAGGATTTACACTTACAACTGACCATAAAAGGAACACATCCAACAACCATGTTAGAAAGGCTCTGAGCTTACATCTAACCATGGGAGGAACACGTCCAACAACCATGTCAGAAAGGCACTACACTTCCATCTTACCATGGGAGGAACACATCCAACAACCATGTCAAAAAGGCACTGCACTCACATCTAAACATGGGAGGAACACATCCAAAAACCATGTCAGAAAGGCACATAGACTTATCACTTCCCCTTGGAGGGAACCTCGATATGGAGAACACCAAGCTTCTCCCTAAAGTACTCAAACTTCACTCTAGCTAATGGTTTGTTCAACATATCAACTATCTTCTTGTTCGTCGCAACATGCTGGAGCTTCACTGCTCCTCTCTACACCATATCCATGATATAGTGATATTTGATCTCGATATGCTTTGACTTGTCATGTAACATCGAGTTCTCAGATAGCTTCACAAAACTCTGGTTGTCGCAATATATACATGTAGCATCCAACTGGAGATCAAGTAAATCAGATAGTAGCTTCGCTACACTACCTCTCAACTAGCCGAACAAGATGAGAAATACTCTACTTTGGATGTACTCTGTGCCACGTAGGATTGCTTCCTGCTAAATGAAGAGATCACACCTGATCCCATACTGAAGAAACACCCAGAATTGCTCTTCCTATCGATGGAATCGCCTGCCCAATCTAAATCCACATAACCTTCCAGGTTAATATTCTAATTCGCCTCAGACTTGAGCCCATAATCAACCGTACCCTTCAGGTACCTGAGAATATGCTTTGTAGTAATTAGGTGAACATGTCTCGGATCTGTCAAGAATTGGCTCAATGTGTTCACAACAAAGAAAATGTATGGTCTTGTATCAGTCAGGTACATCAAAGACCCAATCATCTGATGATACGTCATAGCATCAACCAACTCTAATGAAGCATCACTCAATAGCTTCAGGTTCGATGCCATAGGTGTGGTCATGGCCTTGCAGTCCATCACCCCGAACCTCTTTAGGATATCTACTACATACTTCCCTTGTCCCAGGGATATTCCATCCACATCCTACCACACCTCCATGCCTAGAAAGTAATGCATCATACCCAAGTCCTTCATCTCAAACTCAGCAAGCTTCCTCCTTGCAACTTTAATGAGTTCCTCTTTTCCTGTCAGGAACAAGTCATCGACATATAACAGGAGCATCACTGGTATTTCACCTTCAACCTTGAAGTAAAGGTTGGAATCCGCTTTAATCTCAGTAAATCCTAGAGCCATTAGTAAACTTTCCATCCTATCATACCATGTTGAACCTCAAGATCTACTGCAATCACTCCCTCTGAAGTGGAGCATCATTCTCCCTTTTCCTTTCATACTCTATGTATTGAAACATTCTATACTGGAGTGAAAAGTATCTTCCTCTACTACTAATATTATATGTATCCATCTTGGGTCACTGGATACCAAGATCCTCTATCTTGAACCTTTTCAAAAGTTCTTCTCGCACCCATCTGTGAGCTTGTCATCCTCTATAGGATTTCATCTTCAACCTTCTAGAAAAGGTTAAGACCTTCATTACTCTAGGTGATCTTCAAGATCTTCTTGTATGTGTTATCCCATGACTTCCTTTTGAGCTCATACAAGGCATTATTTAATTTTCACACATGAGTTTTCCTTTCATGTGCCTCAACTCCCACTGGATGCAAATGTCTCTTCGTAGTCTATGCCTTTTTTCTGTGAGAAGCCTCGTGCTACAAATATTTCCATGTATCCCACAATGTGTCCATCTATTGCATGTTGGACATTGTAGATCCACTGAGGAATTCCCTTCAGGTCTCGATACTGCATCCTAGACATCATTCTTCTTGAACTAGTATTCTCCTTCCCTTTATTCTTAGCTACTTCTTCATAGCTGGAAGGATCTGCATCAATGATGTCACTCAACAATGTCACATAACTAGAGTGTCTCTGAGGCCTCTGTCTTTCTTTGAAATTATTGTCATATTATTCTTCATCTTGGATTCTTTCTTGAACGGTCGTCACTTGTTCTTCAAAACAAGTCTCATCCTTCTTTTCTTGTAGGCGATTGTACGCAATCTTTCCTACAAGTCAAATGCATTAGTTATATGGTTAGAAAATTTTCATAAGGTATATTCATAATGAAAAATTCTTTTGCATTAAGATATAATCATGCAACTATTTTATCCAATACAACATTCATCCATATCTTATGGAAACTTTCTAGATGCCTTCCAAATCTACCAGGACAACATTGAGATTGTGCACTAATCCAATATGTCAACAAAGAGGTTTCATTTTAGATAAGTAGCAATGGAGAGTTGTATAGCACCATGACCTACTTACCAATCTCATGCATATTAGTAGTATATGGTCATTAATGCAAACATTCTATCATGCATAACAATCAAATGAATAAAAACAAATGCATAACAAAACAATATCATGAAATGACAATTGAATACTTATCTTTATTTGTTTCATGGGTAGACTCCTTCTTTCAGCTTCATCATCTTCTTCATTCATAACAACATCATATATTATCCAAATGATTAAGATGGATAAGAGGTTCTTCAAGGATTGAGTTCTTCATATTCCTCATCGCTTGAGGGATCTTCTTTGAATCGTGAGCGCTTGATATTCAGTTGCTCCCATATTCTCTTCTCTTATTATGGGTTGAGCTTCATCTTGTGTGTGCTCTTCCAAGAGTCTGCTGAAAGTAATCACTTCCTTCTAGCACACATTCCTTGAATGAAAGAATCCCATGATCCTCGGAGGCCATTCAAGTTTTTTATCACAACTTCCGCATTCTCCACTTCTTCTTCTATTGCTTCAAGTTGTTCTTTGATTTGAGAGAACCCTTTTAAATTTTGACTGTACGGTCTCTGCATTCTGGATCTTTACATTCTTCAACTAGTTTCTCAAAATCATCTTCTGATTTATGTTCTTCCCTTCAAATAGCTTGTTCAAGGAATCAAACATCTTTTTAGGTGTCTTTAGGGAAGGAACTTTTGGTTCAAGGTGATACTTGACTGAATCAGCAATGATCTTCTTGGCCTTGACCAAGTTCTTCTTGTGTAAGGCTTTTAGCCTCATCTCCCTCTGGAACTGGAACCTCTCCACTTGTGTAGATGTCCAATTCATTTTCTTCAAGAACCAATGAAATCCTATACTTCCATGCTTGGAATTTTTCAGCTTCACCAATATTTTCATCAAGATAGTGTGATTAGTCATCTTCAAATGAGAACCTCAATTGTAAATAGCAAAAGATTAGATCTTACCGATTGGAGGTGTTCGTCCTGGTTCCGGAGCTGGCTGATCTAGGGTTTGTCATAGAAAACCTAATTTTCAAAACTTGGAATATTTCATATATTATTGGATAGAAATATGGGCCTCTTCAAGGTAATCTATCCAATGTACTCCTTTTCTAAAAAACAATGGAGGGAAGCTCTCGAAACATGAAGCTTTAGTTTTTCAATTTTCTCTACAGAACTTCCTGATATTGTTTCTATGGTATATCCAAATGTACTTCTCCTATGTGTCTAAAATTTTGTACTAAGGTAACCTAGTATGTCCTCTTTACAACACCACAAGTTCTATCAAAGTTGGTTTGCCCAATTGAGACTTATAAAAGTTTTCCCAATGTGACTTGTTTCAGGACTGTTCAACATAACAAAATTGTATTGACTTCCACATGTCTCTGTTTCATTATCAGGGTCTGAAACTTTTACCACATAAATTATAGTTTGTTCCCTATCAGGAACATCTTACGAAATTTCATTTGGACATTTGTATCCAGAGATATAGCAATTCTCCCTAGGTGTCCTGTTTAGGGATGAATCCTGGAAGAGGCTGAAACCCTGATTTGGAGGAATCATATCTCACAGAATATAGTGATTCAGAGGCTGAAAATTCTACACAAGGTACATCGGGATTCTATATTCAATCTGTGAAACGTTTGGCCCCTGAGGCTTCTTCAATCTCGAGATATAGAAAATGTACCAAAACTACCTGTTTTAATATTTTTAGCGTTTTTCAGGCCCGGGATCAAACTAGGGTTTGACTTTCCCAGAATTTTACTCAAGCAAAAACTTTGACCTTGGTCTCTAAAATTTGATTTTTATGAGGAGAAAAATCCTATGTTGGGCTCACTCAAAAATTCATCTTTTGTAAAAAGCCCCAATTTCCCGCAGTAAAAACTGAAAATGCCCGAAATCAAATTCTGCTTCGACAGAAAGATGTGCCCTTCAATGGAGAGTTAGCCTAGCCTCATTTTTTTGATGGATTGTGGAGACAGACCCAAAAAGTAAGAATGCCTAGTTTCTGCAGGTGCAGAGTGTCTTCTTCTCAGGTTATCCCTGGTACCATGTTAGATTTTTATCAATTAAGCAATATGACCTTAGCATCTTATCTGAGAGAATAACATGCACAACAATAATCACAAGAGACAAGAGACACAAAGATTTTTCTCAGGGAAACCATAAAGAAGAAAACCTCGTAACTTCCTCAGAGATAGAATGAGCACCAATGGTAGTAGTAAAACCCAAAGATAGAAAGATGATATCCAACAGCTGTTCTCTCTCTCACTTGTGTGAGCACTTCCTCTTTCACTCATGCACCAAATTTGAGTGAGTGAATGTGTGATAAATAGAGAGACTCACTCTCTATTTATACTAATTTTTTACTTGAAATTAACTCACCAGGGCCGACTTCTCTAGGAGAGTCTAGCAACCCTAGTTCCCCACAACTGCAGGGACTTTAACCCTTGATCAAGAAGGAGGTTTACCCTCTATGACTTTACATGACTTGTTTATGTTACTGATTCTCCCGATAGGAACATCGGGGTATGACATGACTCAATTACGTTAATGATACTTCTCGATAGGAACATCAGGGTATAATACATAAGATATACAAGTGAATACATCCTGAAGTTACAAATACATCAACAGGGATAAAATATCAAATTTAACACCTGAGTTCTCTATCATTATTTCTCTCATAGCATACATGGTATCATCTCCCTTAAGCATAGATGATTTGAAAAAATAAAAAGAATCATTGTTCCATACACAAATGTGAGTACATCAACAACATTCACCATAATCATTCATTGAAAACAATTAAAACAACACTTCAATACATAAAGGACCATCAATGGAATGTGTGTGTGTCTATGTGTCTCAAATATAGGTTTTTTACAAAATGGTACTCATTGGTTCTCATTTACCTCTACCACCCTTATGACTATGACCTGCATCATTGAACTCACTTTTTTTTTCCTACTAGAACTAGAATATGAGGCCTTTTCTTTTTCTTGGTGTGCTTCTTCTCTAATGGGTATACACAAAAAACAACATACTAATAAGACTTTTTACACAATGGATTAACAAGAGTTTACAAAATTGAAACTTTACAATTCAAGCCCAATAAACTCACCAAAGAAGCTATTGGTAATCGATAGGGTGTTCCCATTCTCTTTGACCCCAATATATCATCTATGCCACCCTACAAAGGTTAAAATAATTAAAAATTAAATTTAAGAAAAAATTCCTAAAATCAATTACATTCATGATACATAAACAATTCATCAATGAATGATATCACTATGAAAACTTTAGGTAATACTAGAGATTCACTAGAAGGTGGATAAATTGGCTGCAAATGCTATTAGTTGAGTAATCTATAGTAGTGGCTAAGAATTACCCTCTTATTTATATGAGTAGGTGAATCTAAATTGAGATATACAAATAAATTACCACAATTATCCTAATATCTTAAGCTTTCTTTCATGGAGTTTGAGAAGGGGAGGAAGAAAGAATATTACCTCTTGTAGCATTCAAGGTTGATGGAGTTTTCTTGACAGCTGATCCTTGTATCCCTTTGAATCTCCTTCACCCCAGAAAATATAACAAAAAAATATCCTTCCTACTCTCCTACTAAACAATATTTAAGAAATTAAACCTAGATCAAATGGCCTACCAATTAAAATAAAAAAATAAAACTTGGAGGGGAAACTTTAAACAATTTTTTTGGGGGGTGGGGGGGACTTAATTTATTCATATTAGATGAAAATGGAGAAATGATAATTACAATAATTGAGGATTTCATCCTTCTCCTTTTCATATATCCACTCCTCTACCATCCATGCCCTTGATTCCTAAAATCTCTTAGAGTAGAAAATCATCTTTTTCCTTCAATTCCACAACATAATCTTGATATCACTTTTTGTTCATTTAGCATTGACCCAAATTCCTCCTTTTATAGAATTTGTAATTGGGAATTCACGAATCATATTTCTATGTGGGTACCTTTTTGAAAAATTTATATTGTTTCACTAAAAACCCACTTTCTACAGTTTTTCCAGGCTTTTGTATTAGTAATCCAGAATTTCAGGCATAATTAATGCATATGCCATGCATTTATTTCCACTTTTTGTTTGTGGGGACTAGGTTTTGGCCTTAAGTGGGTAATTCAATCAATATACCTTGCCTTTTTAGGATACCTTTTTCTTCGTTCACTTCTTATGATAAGAGAGGATTGTCTCTTATTTGTACTCGAACTTCGTGTTCATGCTACAGGTGAATGATAAAACGTGTTTTCGACCACTACTTCCCAAGGGTGTTAGTTTATTTAGTAACACACGTTGCTCAGAATAAGCATATAATACCAAATCCTTGTGGAATCATCATCGGATGATGATGGGATGGGAGGGTAGTGTGCACAGGGGACAAGGTTGTGAGATTGAAGTAAATGAGATGGTGATGAATATTGTTGGTTGGTGAATAAGTGCATGCAATGAAAATGGTGGCGGGGATGGGGAATTATAACACCCAATGGGATGTAGTATAGGTGGTAGTATTCCAAGAAGTAGAAAATGAAGTGATATCCCAAGAGAGGGGCTAAACTATCCTGTAAAATGTCGGACTTACCAAGTCTCTGGGCATAAATTCAGCAATGGTGGAATATAGGGTGGTGATATTTCCAACCTAGATGGGAATGAGGACACCTACATACACATTTATAAATATTTTAATTAGTTAACAAAAATAACATTTAACAAAATTCACATTTTAAGGTGCTGATGCATTTTCCCTAGGTGGAAAAGGCTAATTTCTATATGGTTCCACAACCTGTATAAACAAAAAATGAAGGAAAACATTATACACAACCTAGAAGAACATTAAAACTAAACACATTTAGAATATGGACTAAAAATCTATGAAACAAATTGCAACAAGGGATAATTTTCATTCATGGACCACTCACTCCACCATTACTAAGTGTGGAGTACACCAATGGAGCAAGACACTAACATTGTTGCATCACATAGTGTCTCAAGTGTTCTATCTAGACATATCAACTATTAACTGAATATAATTAGATATATAAAGATAAACTATAATAACATAGATCATTAATGGAGAAGAAAGAGATGGTCAACATACTAAACCTCTCCTTAAAACTATCAAGTATGTTGGCCTCCATTGCCCCATAACAAATCTGCTCACATATCAAACATTTATGAGGATGGAGTGATTTTCCATGTTGGATTTCCTAATTAGACCCTACTATAGGGGATGCAGGCCCAACTCCCCCAACATCATCCAATGCTCACTCCCCATGTGATAGGGCCACGAAACTATAATGCTACACTAGTTTATAAGCCATGAGATATAGGGATGTTTGTGTTTGGGTAATTATCACGGGCTATCAGTGGATACTAGATAGGGGGGTAGGTTGTCACCTAATGGGACATAGACATAACAATGGGTTGTGCCTAGAATCATTGCTATATTGTCTATACCAATGACCCACCCCCTAAAATTGACCAATGTAAAAGTAGTTGACATAGAACCCCAACACAATCTGTGACATCTAATTTCCTAAGGAAATATAGAGGAACATCCCTATAATTGCAAGGAGGTTTGTCAAATACCATAAAAAACCTATCTATCTCATGGTCTTTGAATGGTTGGAAGGTGCACCAATACATACTATAAATGTGTTTATTTTTCACTGATAGATTTAATCCATTCCTTGGGATGATAAAACATGTCATCAATGGTTTTTTGGAGATGCTCAGGTCTCTAATTTTCTCTTTACGTAGACCAGCCCTATAGTATTCAAGCATTCTAGCCCTAAAATTGGAGACATTCACCAGTTCTCCTTGGGAACCTGGAATGGAGGATGTAATTTCCTCTAGCAAAGTAGCTAGTAATAATCATGTGGGATCTCTAGTATTTTGCAATCTATTGCAAAGGATTCTAAGAGATCCCAAACCTGTTTCAATTTCCATGTCAATTTTTGGTGGTTCAAGATTGATGTCTCAATTATGTTTGTGGTTCAAGTTTCAAATATCTTTGGGATTCATTGTAGTCAATACTGCTACAAGTTAATTAAAAAAATGAGGTTTAGATTTTTGTTTGTTTTTAAACAAAATACAAAAATTAAAAAACAATTTAAAACAAAAAATAGAAACAAAAAACTACCTGGAATCTAGTAAATATGAGGTTGAAATCCACTCGGTGACTAGTTGGCTCTGGAAGCACTCCAATTCATCATTGTTAGTATATTTACCCACAACTAAAGTGCACAACAGATTCTACAGAGAAAATAGATTAACTGATGTTTTTTCTTAAACATATGCAATGGAACTTGCGTATGCTTTGAGACCATATGTGCATTCGTACCACATGTGTGTTTGCATGCCATGCACGCTCATGTCCGTGTGACAAGGAATCTGTGGTGGTTGTTTGGGAATGTCCAAAGTGGGGGAATCAGGAGCACAAGTGTTCTTACTAGTGCATCCCCATTGCTACTTTTTGAGGCGACCAACATTCATGCATCTTCCTTTTTTCATAATAATTTAATCAAATCTTAATTTATTTTTAGTACAAAGAGTTAGACGGGATGTGTAAAATGTCTACATATAATTGTTTCTCAATTTGGAAGCATTATGGATTTAGCACCATCAAATATCCCATAACACCTATATTATGGAATTTTCATAGCTAATATATGTGATTCAAATATTTTCTTACAAAATTACAACTACACTCTCAATAAAACAATACCGAAAATACTGTTAAAAAAAGTTTAAAACTTAGAATATTTAGACTACACCCTTTTTAAATGCCGCAAATCAACTCTATGTTAAACTTTACTATTGACCTTTAGTTAATTATCTATGTTAAACTTGACTATTGACCTTTAGTTAATTATTTTATTCGGAGTTGTAGTTAGCATTTAATATAGAAAGCATTTGAATTAAATGTATGTTTACAGTTCATGGTTTTCTAGCCCATGGTATTATCCCATAGTATTGCATGTGGAGAAGCCTACTTCAAGACTTAAACAATTCCATTTAAAGGTGTGCAAAGAGGCCAATGTTGATCTTTGTGTGGTGGTTGACCATTGCCAACCACCACACAAATCTCAACATTGTTGAGCTTTGTGTGGTTGTTGACTAGTGCCAACCACCACACAAAGCTCAACATTGTTGAGCTTTGAGCTTTGTGTGGTGGTTGGCAATGGTCAATTGAAAATGCCCTCATATTAGTTAGTCATAGACTAGATCTATTGGTTTAGCTAGTTTTTTTATTCATATTAGTTAGTCATAGAATAGATCTATTGGTTTACCTAGTTATTTTATTGGATTTTCATGGTAGTCCTTTGTTGTCATATATGTTGAGAATAATTTTAATATTTATAAATTTATAAATGTTAGCTTGTTTTACTTATTAAAAGTTATGTAACTATGTTTTCTTATTAGAATCTTAAAAGTTTTAAATTTTTTATTTTAACTAAAATAGAAAATGCATGGAAAATGCTTGTTTTTCCTGTAAAAAGAAACTTCATATACAATTGATTGAATAGTATAGTAAGTATAATTCTATAGAAAATGCTTGTTTTTCCTTTAAAATAACTTTCTATATAATTGATTAAATAGTAAAGTATAATTATACATTAACATAGTGGTTTTGTGTTAATTATGAAGTGAATGTTATTTTATGCTTATTATATAATACATAATCTTATTATGCTTTGATTGGAGTAGAGTATGAAGTGTTTTGGTAATTTTTATTTTCGTTTACACATTCTAATTAAGTGAATGTTAATGGTATCTTATGCATGTTATTTAATATATTTCACATTCTTCTTAACTTAAAATTAGTTTATGGGTGTTATTTAATACATAGTAAAAAGAGAGTCAAAAGATTTCTTATTAGGTTTTTTTGTTAAAACAATTTGAAATGGGTATGAAATTTTAAGAATTATTTATATATTTAAAAAAAAATTATGCTTAATAATGATAAAATATTTAGAAAATAAAATTTTATATTATATTTTGTTTATAGTTTTTAAGTTAAAGTTTTTTTTAAAAATTTGAAAAACATATGTAAAAAGCTCTTCTGGCATCGCATACTGTTGTTTTTTTTAATAGCCAACCAACTTATAACATATATTATTTATAAATTCGAAATGTTTTGTTCTTTTGATGGACAAGCATGGACAAGCAACTGCTACCATTTTTTTTTAATAGCGAACCAGCTTATATAACATATATTATTTATAAATTAGAAATGTTTTGTTCTTTTGATGGACAAGCAATTAATACCATCTTTTAGTTCTAAATTGGGAAAAAAAAGATTATCCAATCTATGCACGGTTATGTAATAATTACTAAAACATTTCCATAAAAGAGTTTGGGTTGGGTTACCTGATTTGCACCAAGTAGGAAAATCAGGCACTCTGGTTCAGTAGCTTGTTTAAAATATTTCAATAGGACATGTAGAACCAGCCAACTTTCAATTGAAAAGACCTATTCAAGAAACTCATAACATATGTAATATAATATCCATTTAAATCTAAAGATTTAATAGTACTTATGGAACATGAATGTGTTTTGCCTATAGCATGAAGAGAATACATCTTTTGCTCTTTAGTTATGCCCATCAGCCCGTGTGTACCAATCCAACAATTCAATCCAACAATTCAACAAAGCATGATTTGTGGGACAAGGAAAACTATCGCAAGTATTGTTCTTTTTAGAGCAACATATGTATTCTTTTTAGACCAATAGATGTATTCTCTGAGGCAAAAAAACAATACTAATTTTCTATTGAGTACTATTAAAGCTTTCAATTTTAATGGTTGCACTATGTATTTTATGAGTCTTGAACGGGAATTTCATTTGAATGTTTGGTGGTTCTTAACGTATTAATAGAAGATCTCAAACAACTTATTGAACTTGAGTGCCTAATTTATCTATTTGATGCAAATCACTTATGCAATCTAGTTCTTTTATTTTATAAATGAACACATTACTTTGTAAACCGTGCTTACATAGTTATATATAGATTTGTAGAAATTGTTATTAATCAGCTAGCACAAAGCCTTTTCACAAATGTGCACCTATTCTTGAATACGAAGAGAATATGTCTGTTTCTCTAAAGATAGCTCTCTCTCCTATGCTCTTCCTCACCCCCACAAATCCACCAATAAGGGTTTGCTGATTCTTGAATATGAAGAGAGTGCGTCTCTTTCTCTAAAGATGGCTCTCCCTCCTATGCTCCTCCTCATCCTAGAAGTGAGGGTTTCCTAAATTCTTAGCTTGATCCATAGACCCTCATTGTGAATCTCTAGACATCAAGAATCCATCAAGAATCTAGAAGGTGTGGATGAAGCTCAAAATCCAAAAATGGGGTAATTTTTGGGATTGAATAAAAAATTGAGCCGTTGATATTATAGGATTGCAATAATTGCGTTAGAAGCTAGAAACTAGGTGTTTTCCAACCCAGTATAGCGGAAATCGTGTTAGGTTAGTTAGATTATGCTAATTGCACCTCAAAAACCCAGTAATATGGGGAGATCTTAAAAATATTAAAAAATAAAGAATAAAAAAAATGTAATATAAAAAATAAAAACTATAAAAATATAAAAAATAAAAAATATATATATATAAAAATTACATATGGACTTAAATAAAATAAAAAAAAAATTAAACTACGCGAGATCGATTTTAAATCCACATCTATAAGTACTTCGAAGGGATTCAAATAGTATAAAAATATAAGTCTTAAAAAATTAGATCTAGATCCCTCTTGATGCTTGATAAATCAAGGTTTAAAATAAATCTATACTTACTTAAAAATCAATCAGAAAATTACAATAACTAAGACAGCTTAAAGTCTTATTGTTCAAATATCCAAATATGCCATAAAGCAACCTGTTCAGGGAGACCCAGCTATCATGAATGGGAGGAACCGCTACTCAAGTAATAGCGAACCTCCTGTTGTTAATAGCGAGCCATTAACGTTTACGAGCCCAACTTGCCATATTCATAAATTTCCTTGTAGTAATATTAAACATAAATAGAAATGGCAGTAACTGGAAAACAGCCATGTAAGTTTTTGTGATTTTTAGTTTATTATAGACAAATGAGACACTTGTAAAACATTGTATCTTATACCACTTACTAACTCAAATTTCCAAATGGAAAATAATTTATTTTTCAAAGGGAAGATGGTTAACTGGTTTTCTGAGTTGATTCTTTCCAGCTTGCTATTGTCAAATATAAGCAATACTAAACTGAACATTGAGCCAAAACGATGGACATAATTGTTCAAGTTTGTGGTTAAAGGTAATGATTAAAGTATTATGGGTTAACTTTGATTTGGTAATGAGGATGTACCTAGTTTTGGGTTCATGGTTTTGGTGATCAATGGTTTTTTGCTAGTTATATTTGTATGTAAAGAATCTTATAAATAAGGTTGTAATCCACTTGGTCAGGAATGTGAACTTAGCTAATTCACTTGGTCAAGATAGCCGTTTTTGGCTTATGAATGAAAATTTTCATTGCCTAATTTTTTCCAACCTAAAATTTTCTAAAATAAATTCTCTTAAATTGTTGCTTGCAATATTTATTTCTCTGATTATTTTCATGATTTTGCTTGTTTATAAAACTAGCCTTAGTATTAAAGCCACCTGAATAGCCTTAATAGTGGTATTAAAGCCACCTGAATAGCCTGGTTTTGTATTGAGATGCGACTCTACACTATTGTGAAAAAAATAGGAGATGGTTAGATTTATTGCTTGGAACTTGGATCTGTAAGGAGAGATTTGCAATCAACTGATTAAAGTGTAGATCTGATAGATTTGTAAATCCAATGGAAATAACTAAACTAATTACTCTAAGGACAAGAAAAGTGGAGCTTGTGTGAAGTGATTGAGAACCCACATGAACTGTTTGAAGGCAATCGCTGGCTGGGTCATTGTCTACTGCTGCGTTGAGAGAATTAAAGCAACAGATCTGTTGAGAGAATTAAAGCCACAGATCCATCTTGTTGTTATAGATTTGTTGAGGAATGGATGCCAAGGTATTGCTGTTCAGACTCTTCTGCATATTCAGCCGTCAATTGGTTTGGGATCTGAAGGATCCCCACTAAAGAGGCCCATGGAAGAATATTATCACGTTGCAGTTGATCGCTGTGAGGTCAGAAATTCATTGGTTTGTTGTGGATGAATACAGACCCATCTAGGAATGGAATTGGACTCAGTACATCTTTATTTACAGGCTCATCTTTCATCACTTGCTGCTTCAAAAATGTTCTTGGAAGAGAAAACAAACTCCTTACAAAGTGAAATGGATAGAAGAACATTGGTTTCAGAGGAAGACAAGGTGAATATCAATGTCATATTAAGAAAGTGGAAAACATTTCTGGAGTCTCTCTACGAGGATCTCGAACCCTCGAGGCCGCAGGGCGATGGAAGAGGAGAAGCAAAGGCAGATAATTGATTTACAAGATCAAGTTTCACCCCTTGCTGCTGTACAGATGTTCTTCCTTTTATATCATAAAACAAAAAGAATATGAAGATACCAAACTCATAAATACTGTATAAATTTCTTTCACGGTGAATGAAATTCATTAATGATTTATGTTAGACATAATGCAGTGTAATGGATTGTTTTTTATCATATGCCCAAATGATACCTTTTACGTATTAATCTCCTATTTCACAGGTTAATCTTCTATTTCACATGGATGAAATGAATTATTGCTTTATCATATACCCAAAATATAATTTTTACATATTAATATTCTAATTCACATGGATGACCAATAAAGATTGGTACTTTAAATTATTATATCGATGATTTAGCAACAATACATAGAACTTCAACTTCATTGTATGGAATTTTATAATGATTTACATGATAATATTTAATGGCATAATTTAAATTTATGTTTCTTTCTCATATCATAGTCAACAACCCAAAAAAAATTATGTTTTGGATCATGTGATGGATGACCGATAAAGATCGGTACTTTAAATTATTATATCGATGATTTAGCAACATTACATAGAACTTCAACTTCATTGTATGGAATTTTATAATGATTTACATGATAAGATTTAATGCAATAATTTAAATTTATATTTCTTTCTTATATCAGAATTAATAACCAAAAAAAATTATGTTTTGGATTATGTTATACATAATGCTTTTCCGTAGCTACTAAATGAATAATTTCATACTTGCTTATGTCAAATAGTCCACTAGAAATTAGCATTCAAAGTACTTAATATAACATATCTTATCTTTCAATATGAAAACTAAAACTAGTAACAATGACATTACTTAAAGCATAACAAGTGGAATTCCTTGTTTAATAGTTACACCATATATGCATTTATATCAAACATACATTCAAAATTAATAACTATCTATAATCTTCTTCATGTGTTATAACTTACTACATAGAAATACTTGTAGAAGAGAACTATTCATTCAAATGAATTATATGAGATTTACTCATTCCAATGAGTACATGACCTTTAGAGGCATTATTTATAAGTTATTAGCAATACTAGCACACCACCCAAGATGATTATTTTAACATCAATAAGAGCTATAAGATAATTTCATTTTAACATTCATCTATAACACTATGGGTGAAAGGTATGTTAAATTTTAAGGATGACCATTCTAAGGACAAGTTTAATGTCTTTAATCAAATGAATTATACATATACATTGAATAAGGATAAGCATCATCAATAATTAAATATCTTATCCTTATAGGCGAATAACTAAATTACTTAATAGGTCTCCAAGATAAATAATTCATAATGCTCTACATTTAAACATATTAGAACTTTTTGAGGGTGGACATGATTAGGTCTTGATGGTAATATCAATTGAAAATAAAATTTGATCATTTAAATAAATATTTATACATTTTCACAATAATCGCAAATCATTTTTGAGTTCATTAAACTACTCAAGACAACAATCTCATATAGTTTTAAGTATAGAGAAAATAACTAGTCCCTTTGTATCAAATACAACATCTTTGTACATTTAACCAAGTATATAAAACACTCTCATTCATTCTGATTGAGCCCATACAACCCCTAGTGTTTTTTTAACAGAAATGAGTAGAATTTTATATGATCAAATACCCAAATGCAGAAGCATTAGGAAGAATACATCAAACATTCAACTGAGATAAAATTTTACTTCAAACATCACTATAGAGCTAGTATGTTCCATATTTTTCGTAAGATGGAAAACAAGAAATAAATCTATGGACCTAATAGCTCTATGTCAGAATATAGGGACAAGATGTACCAAAAGTAGACAAAAAAAATCTCCTAGAACCTGATTATTTGCCTAGGGAGGTCCCTGGGCCTATTCCATTAGTAGTTTTATGGTTGGATTCCACCTCCTTTTGAAATTGGGCATCAAAGACCATCATTCCAAGCTGATTTTCCACTTGAATTAGCATGTTCGGGAGATCCTAGATAGCTTAAGCATGTTCCTGTTGGAAGGTATCTGCAACTGTTTCTTGTTCCATTTGACCCACTCTGGTTTTGGGGATGTCTTCATCCACTCGCTCCACACACTCTTCCATATCACCTCTTAACTGACGCAATTGACGCTTTTTATTTTTCACACCTTTATTTACCGTCCGCAAACAATGACCCACGGATGCCATTTCATGGTACAAGAAACAAGAACCACTGCCATCGTTGGTGTCCATACCCTTTAACCTAGTGAATGAGTGTAGAGGCTCTTTGAATCCACAAATTTGATGCAGAGTGGGATGTTGCAAGAGAATCAACAAAGCACGATATAAGGTGGTAGAAATAATGAGCCTATTCTTGCATTCATTTAATATAATAAAAATGACACATGCATTGGAATGATTACTAGTCCCACAAATCCATTCAGACACTTCCATGATGAGGTTTTTAATCACTGGAGCATGATTCAAATTTCCCAAATCCTTGCTTCTCTTGTCGATGGCTCTAGTGGCATCATGAAATCTGCAAACCAAAGTACTATCCGAATGTATGGGGCATTGCAATATCAGAGATCCAGGTAGATCCATCAACTCCACACACTCTGAAGACACACTCCTTCTCCCAACTATTTCAACCTTTAACAAACATTTGTACTGCCACCTTCCCGAGATGATTCTCCATGTCCAGGAAAGGACACCATGCAACATGGATAGGTTGTGTCTCCTTTTAGGGGAATGGATCCTGACATGATTGTTTAGAAAGAGGGCATTAGGTTCCAAGGTCACCACTATGTTTGTGGAATGAGCACCTTTCCTATTGTTGCTATGGAGCACATGAAAATAATGGAGATTTTGGAATTTTGAAACTAAGTGTTGGATTCTAAGAACTATTTGTTTTAACTATATGTCCTTTGAGATGGGTTTTCTCACCATGAGACCAATGAGGATTTGTGAGTCTCCTATGATCCTTTCCTACATTATTCATTTTTTCATGAGATATCAGAGTCGTTGAAGAAGTGCCAAAGCTTTCACTTGGTTATTAGTAGCACTACCCAATCCCCAAGAATACCGAAAATCAATTGAGCCATCGAGACCAAAGATAATCCCCCCCACTTCTGCCACCACTGGATTTCCTTGTGCAACTCCATAAAAAAAAATATATATATATATAGCTGTGATCCTTGGTTCCACTCAATAAATTTGTCTTCTCTCAAGTCTAATTTTCTAAATCTCCATCAAGACGAAGGGAGTAGCTAGGTGAGATAAACTAAGACCAAACTAATCTCCTGAAGAAAATTCCTCTAGGAGAACAACAAAAGTATCATTTTTACTTAGCATTTTATGAATAATTTCCTTTAGAAGACCTTTGACTTCTTGTATCAACTTGTACTAGAGGAGATGATTTATCTTGAAAGGTTATATCATTCCTTTCCAACTAGATTTTTGAGAGGACAAATTTTGGAATTGTCAACAAACCTAATTTGAGCCAACCTTTTAAGTAAATGGAGTGAGGATACAAGGAACCCTGTCAGGTTAACATAGTAGGAATATTTCTTGGGAATTCTATTCTTGGGTCACATAAACCAAGGGGTTCCTGCCAAAATTCATTAGCGTATTGACAATTTAGAAATAGATTCTTAGAGGATTCTTCCTGCTCATAAAAAAGAGTAAACCGAGAGGGACTAGAAATACCTCTTTCGGTAAATTTACATTTATTAGAATACTTTGACATCCTAGAGTCCAAATAAAAATTTCAACCTTTGGTATAAAGTTCACTTTCCAGATTCCATTCCCTAATGTTGGGTTGGGGGGAGGGGGGAAGTTTTGGAGGTCTTAAGGGCCTTATATTCTTGGGCCATCGAATAATGGTTGTATCCATCTAACCAGCCTCTCATATCCTTATCCACGATGAAGAATGGAGCTTTTCCTTTTAATGGAGATGTCATAGAATTCCATGGCTGGAGGAGAAGCACCATAGGGTCTAGCGCTTTCCATCCACATGACTTGTTCTCCACATTATCTCAAATTGAGAGATCCCATAGAGTCTTGATGCCTTGGATCATTATCAATATTTTAAGTGCCTCCATGTCCACAACAATGGAGAATGGTTTTCTTCCCATTATTCAATCCTCCCAAAGATCAATATTTTTCCCATTTCCTGGAATCCAAAAGAGCTTATTTTGAAAGAATGTGTGAGTCTTTTTACAAATATGGAAAATGGGTAGGTTCTAGAAATAATGGACACTAATAAATGGGCAAGATGGAGGATAAAAAATTGATGAGAACAAGATTGTTGGGCCTAAGGATAGAAGGGAAGAATTCATGAATAATTTTTCCTAAGTATGGAGAATATTCAAAAGGGAAGAGGAAGGAGCTACAACTAAGGAAGCAGCATAAAGGAGAAAGGGAAGGATGCTGTAACAAAGGAAGTAAAAGTAGAAGAAGAAGAAGAAGAGAAGGTGCTAGAAGAGGAAGTTGTACTAGACAAGCAAGTCATGACAAAAGGATAGGACATGACCCGACATAACATGGCACAATATCAGCAGAACCAGACGTACAAATGGCATAACGGCTAGAAAGCGATAATAAGGAATCATGTTGAGAAAGAGACATGCCTTAACTAGCATGGGTACTGTTACCACCTAAGTTGTACTTAGTGATTTTTTTATCAAGTGAGCCTGGTGAATCAGACAAGGATAACTTGTTTAGACTTCAGAAGACCTTCAGAAGTGCTTCTGGGAAATGCTTGTTGTAGTATATCACATTTTCATACCCCCTTGGGGGAGTTGTAATAAATGATCTAGCATGATAGTGTCTATAAAAGACTCAGTATCTTAGAATTTATTTGTCAATCCAATCATCCCAGGGTGTTTTTTCCCTTGGTTATTATTGGTTGTTGAATAAATGAGTAATAATTTCTGAGTTTTTCACTCAATACCTCCAAAGTTGGGGTGGTCGGCTTGGCATTTAGGCATAATGAGGTTATTAGAGTCTATGTGTCAATGTATAAACATGATAGGCATTATTTTCGAGTCATATGAACATGTCTAAGTCCCCCTAGGTTTTTGTTAAAATTTAATGTTTCCAAAACTTAGGCTATTTTTTAATAGTTTAATTGGAAAAATTGGTTTTGTAATAAAAGTGGGCTCAATAATCAGTTTCAATCATGTAGGTGCTCATTTTCAAGCTAAGAGCACCCTTTAAACCCATAGACCCATGTTTTTTAAGTTTTCAGTGATTTTCCATCACTTAGGTTAGAAATACCCAAAAAGTCAATTATTGATTATTTTAATTAATAAATTGATGAATAATGGAGCAAATTCAAAATCCTAGATCAATGGATTCTCAATCGATTTGATTGAAATCAGTCTCATCGGCACCAGATTGATTGGATCTGACAAATCCTTGACTAAAGGAGGTGATCTGGTTGGATCCAGAGTTGAACTTCAGCTTCCTTTATGGGGAATTGCGCCTCTCTCTCTCCTCCACATGTGTGGTTTCTTCTGGGAGCTGTGTGGTTGATGATTCACTCAGCAGGTCTATGTGTCACCTTAATCAGCCCCTCGATTGACATTCGGACTCACTAGAAGCTGAGTTTAGCTTCATATCATGCATTGATGGACTCTCCTTCAGCTGTAGTGGTCTATCTCCTTGGGATTTGCGCCCCCTCTAGGCCGAGGTTTCAATTTTGTATATAAATAAATCATGGTTGCCTCCTTTCCGAGTTAATTAGAGTTGGATCGAGGAGCCACTACTATTGTAATACTGTGTAATATCTTTTTCTGTTGGAATAAAGTGAAGCTTTGGAGGCAAGATGGTGTCATGTTATTGTATGTGTGGATGAGCATTGCCATGTTTCACTTAGGTAACCTATATCTATGTTAATAATTTGATGATTGTTTGTGGATTCATTGCTAAGATTGATAATTTTGTCCATCTCTTTCCTTTTTGATGCATGTTTAGAGATCTAGATTCAGCATGTTTTATAAGTTCATATGCATGTTATTCTGAAATATCTATGTATGTATTAACCAGATCTCACAAGTATTTTGCCAAGTCTTTGGATTCAGTTGCAAGTTCCTAGCTTGGAGAGGATGTTGATCTAATTTTATTCTTCACTCTCTCCAAAACCATTCAAAGGAATATTCCCTCAACATTCCACCAAAAATCTCCACGATTGATCTTCAAGGCTTCCAGCAACAAATGCTCTTCTTTTCCTCTTCCTCCATTTTTTTCTAAAATCTGTCCGGTTACTTGTTTGCAGATTTGAAATTGTTTATATATATAAATTTCAGAGTTTATTTTACATAGATATTGCTTCCTTAAATCTCATAAACTAGACCTCATTCCTAAAAGAAAATTTACAAGCATTCTAGATCTAGTTTTAGAAAAAATTGTCATTTTTCAAGGTTGTGAAAGTAGATCTAAAGCTTGTTGAATGTATGGTTTTTTCCTTAGAATCTAAAAGGTTATATTCATCAATTTAAGTGCTTCATATTGGATTCCCCCAAATAAGGCCAATATCCCAAGGAAATATTGCTTTCCTTGGTTCCTTTTATGCTTCTTTAAAAACTAGTTTTAACTTAGAATTTTTGGGTAAAAAGTTTGTTCATCCAAAATTAATTTCAAAGTAATTTTAGGCATATTTAAAAATGATAATATTGATTTTTTTTATCAGGTTTAATAGAAAAGAGGAGGTGGAACTGTCTGGAAATCATTTTTGGACCATTCGAAACCCCCCAGAGGGTCTCCGTCTTCCCAAAATTTCAATTTTTTGCAATTTGTAAACCTTTGGTCTCATTCCATATAAGGAACAAGTGGATTAATTTTAGTTTTCTGATATTGTAATTGTGGCTAATAAAAAATAAAAATATCTTCGAATAGGCCCTTTCGAGCCTATTCGCCATCTCCTCTGGGGGGATCCACGTCCATTTCACTTTTTTGCATTTTTCCCTTTTTTCTGTTATATTTTAGTATTGAACTAAAGAATTGTATACTTTGATAATATTTTTCATTATTCCACATTTTAAATTCAAAACTAATCATACTACTTACCCCAGTACTTCTCGATTGAACCGCAAGGGGAAAGAGATGCTTGGTAGGACTAATTAGAAAACCGGTGTTGTGTATCTCTGATTCCATTTTCATTAATTGTTTCAATAGGCATATTAAAATAAACCCCTCATTGATTTCCTAATTGAGGTCTACTTGGACCGAAAGAGGTTCCTGGAGAGTTTTGTTTTTAATAACAACATCTCTTTTAAAATTTACTAAAAATAACAAAGACTCCAGTGTGTATGCTCTGTACTTGGCTGCAGTTCATTCGATTAGTCAAGCTGCATCAAAAGAACTTGAGTGACTAGATTAATTAGTCTTCACCTCCCAAATTGACAAACCATCAGGAAAAAATCCAACGCCTCGAACGAACTATAAATGGTGGAAAAATACCCAAAGGAGTGGAAACAACTGGAAGTGACCTGAAGGTGCCGATCTATGTCACACCCTGATGGGTGCATTCTAAACAATAGTCTCTGAGACTCTGTTCCAGCCCACAAACACATTGCGGGTAGCCATGAAAGTTCACTTTTGGACATACTCCAAGTACCCCTCGGGTATATCTGGAGTCCCCTTTTCGCCTAAGTTAATTCATTCACATTCCACATTAATTTAAAATCTACCAAGAGACATTTGCAAAACATTATTTCAAGCGCATTCAAGCACATTATTTTCTTTGTTGACTCCATTTAAGGCACTGGTGATTTACTTTGATGAATTCTTTCGATTATATATATTGAGTGTCTTTACTATGCTTATATGCTTTAAATCTTGCATCTCGTTATCTTTTGTTTCCACTGGCTAATTTAAAAACTCCTAAATAACTTAATTAATATAACACCATCATACTAATTAATTAACCTTAGTAATTTAATAGTGTCTACCCCCTTGGATTCGTTAGTAGTTAGCCTTAATGGAGGAGTCAAGAACAAGGTGACATCCTTGACTCGAGACTTGCCCCCAAGGACACACCGAGTGGCTGGAAGATTTCTACCACGTAACCTAGGTGTATGAAAGGTGGCAACAGGTACAATCTTGGCTAGGGTGTAATGTCATCTTATACTTAGGTATTGAGGACCAGCCTGCTAACCTATGTGATTCCTGTAGGTTCGAGCGGCTACTGATAGTTAAAAAATCAGCCGAAGATTGATGCCATATATAGAATATCTAGGGAATCAATATTATATCACAATTGGGTTGAAGAGGACCACTAGAGCCAAAGGCCACCTGCATGCATGAAATATGGGCATTATTTAATGATGCATGCACCCGCATGCATGCATGTCAACTACGAATTAGAAGATAAAGTCACCTAATTAGGTCTAAAGTTAGGGTTTTCACATTTGAAAGTTATAAAAGAAAGATAAAGTGAATGGAGAAAGCACTTATGTGATTATTGATTTGTGGAGTCGAATTGGAGAGCTTGAAAAGATAAGTTGGGGTTGAGAGCATGCTCAGTTAACTGGTGTATTTCGGCAGCAAAATCTATCTGCCCTAGTTCATCATCAAGTTGGATCATCTAGGTTCAACACTAGTTCATCATCAGGTTACATTCAGTAGTTATTTTTGTAGGTTAATTATTCATCGAGCCAGAGAGTTCCACCGTCACACATGTCACCATGGTAAGAGACCAAGCAATTCATTTTCCTATCTATAGGGTTCATAAATTTCGCATGTTATGTTCCATTCATCCCGGAGCATCTTCCTTACCCTTCCCTAGAAAGAAGGACCATTCAAATTGAGTATCTAGCGAGTTATCATCAGTGCTCCCTTCTCTGGAGGTGCTATTCTGCATGGGAAAATTAATTTGAGGAGGCATTCACGATTGGGTTAGTGTGCCTCTGTTTCTTCTGCATGTTTCTTCCATCACCATCAAAGGGGTATTATAACCCTAGTGCATATGATTCAGGCTTTCAACAGCTTCTTATTTATTATTCTGGAGAATATATAGTTTGAGAGGAGGGCGTAGTCACCTATGGAGGACGATTTGGTTTATCTCCCTATTCCTCTGGCAGATCCTTGCATGCTGGGACCATCCTCTTCACCATCAGCTGATCTATATACTAGTATGCACATGCATTGATTTCTCCTATTTTATAGCATCTCAGTATTTTCTAGGGCACATATCTGCATTCAACCGGATGCATGAAAGATCGGCGTTTGATTTCCTATTTTATTGAGACATAAGTCGATTAGCCGTCTACAGTACACACATAAAAAAGAAAAATACCAGTTTGGGATATTATAGTAGTATTAGAGCTATTTTCCTTGACAACCGTGGGCATGCAAAAATTATGAATGAATTCAGGAGACCCATACAACATTAATCACAAGAGGCATAGGTATAGTGACAGAGAAGAGGAGTTAGAGGACATAGATTTGGGGAATAGAGAGAATTAGTTTGAAAAAGGCAAAGAAAAAATGGATGATGATCATAAAATAGCTTTCAAAAGTCTCATATCAGCCATAAAAGAACTCACTACTGGGAAAAAATAAATGATGAGCACCTTCAGGCAAAATTTGTGAGAAGAATGGGCCCACCCCACATAGTCCCTTATTTCCCAAAAGTGATAGGGTATCCACCAGTAGTAGTAGGGAGCACTTACATACCAACATGCAGAGCCATCCCCATATATACAAGCCTTTCCTACCTACCATGCCTCAATTATTAGATAGTCCAACTGTAGTGCCTCTAGGATAAGCACAACCAGAAGAACCCATGAGTGCCTATCTGAGAGAATATAGGGATTTAGGAGAGGACTTCCATTTAGCCATGACCTTCACTGACTTTTTCCATTTTAAGAGTAAGAACAAACCCAAAGCTTACAATAGGCCATTCACCCAAAACTATGAGTTACAACGCAACGTAGTGATACTGACTATCCCTACCTTTGTGGGAACCCTAGGTGGCCCAGCCAAGAATTTGGTACAGAAGTTGGATACATACTTGTAGCTCAACCACATGATTAAGACAGATGCCATTAAATTGGATACTTTGGATTTGGACGGATAAGCACATGAGCGGTAGTATCATGGGTTAGTGACACTGGGTCACAACACCATCACCTCAAACATAGATTTTACACATAGTCTCATTGAGCGGTTTGATCTGAAGGATCCGGAGGTACACTTTAGGGAGATAGCGCAACTCAAGCAGACAGGTAGTGCAGATGCATTTATTTTTTATTTTTCACAGGATAGCATTCATGGTCATAGATATGTCAGAGAGCAGGTTGATTATGTTGTTCGAAAAGGCTCTCACTGAACCCTTACGGGGATAGGTCAGGTCTTATAGGCCCACCACCCTAGAATATGCCATCATACAGACTAGAGACTTGCAGGATGTAGTGTCCAAAATAAGGTTTCCTCCTAGGACCAATTTTCCTATTAAATATAAAGAAAGGAAACCCTTCGAGAAAGAATGGCCCAAGAAAGAATGGATGGACAATGATACCTGAAAGGACGTCAAAAGAAAAAATTTATATTTCACTTTCCAGGAACCATGGATACCAGGTCACATATGTTCAAGAAAAGCAAAGGATTACTACATAGAGGCTTATTTCGACAGTGAGAAGGATGAGGATTACCAAGATCAGGAGCATGGAGAGACAACAGAGACAGTTGCTGACGGACATGCCTCAGGAGGTACCATTACTACCATGACAGGGGTTCCTATATTCCACACTATTTGGATAAGAGGTACCATATAGGGCCACAGAGTGGGAGTACTGATTGACGGTTCTATATCCCATAACTTTATTGATGATGCATGGGTTAAAAAGATAGACATTCAGACTTAGAGATTTGATGGGTTTTTGGTAGCAGTAACGAGTCACACCATGGAGTGTAGTCAGAGGATTCCTAAATTAAAGGTAACGCTTGGGAATTATACAGTGATAGAGACATTCTATGTGGTAGATGTACCTGACATGAATGTGGTACTAGGATTTTAGTGCCTATATTCCATAGGGAAGTATTCCAAAAATTACCAGACCATGGATATGGAGTTTACAGGAGCAGAAGGAAAGAAGGTAGTATTGAGAGGGATTAATACATATCCTCCCACAGCAGTGACATCACACAGGATGGAGGCGGTACTCCAGTAGGGAGATATTGAGTTGGTTGCAGAGTCTATGTTTACCTTCTAGAAACCACTAGATGAGGCCACACAACATCCAGCAGATATAGAGGCCTTAGTCTAGAAGCACAAAGCAATATTCAGAGACCTTCGAGTAGGTTGATCTCTAGATAGGGGGTTTGAGAACATTATTGAGTTAGAGGAAGGGACCCAAGAAGTTATCACAAATCCTTAGAGACATCCCAAGATGTATAAAGATGAGATAGAGAGTACCATCAAGGAACTACTCAAGCTGGGTACATCAAACCTAGCTCTAGCCCCTTTGCATCTTCAGTAGTGCTAGTGAGGAAAAATGATGGAACCTTATGAATGTGCATTGATTACAGAGAACTCAATAAGAAGACCATAAAGAACAAGTCTCCCATCCCTAGGATTGATGAGCTGATAGATGAACTATAGGGGGAAAAGTACTTTTCCAAAATTGATCTCCACTTAGGGTACCATCAGATTCGGGTCAGGGAATAGGATGTCCCAAAGACTACTTTTCGTTGCCACTACAAACATTATGAGTTTCTAATGATGCATTTGGGCTCACTAATGCACTGGCTACTTTCCAGTCATGCATGAACCATATCTTCAGGATGCAGTTACGTAAATATAGTTTGTTATTCTTCGATGACATATTGATATACAGTCAAACTTGGAAAGAACATTTGAGACATCTTGATGAAGTACTTGGTAATCTACAGGAGCAGTCACTATATGCCAAAATGTCCAAGTGTGAGTTTGGCATGCATGAGATGTTGTACTTAGTACATGTGATAGGGGCCAACGGGGTCCAAGTTCACTTAGAGAAGATTCGATAAATTTTGGATTGGCCTACACCTAAAAATGTGACAAAACTGAGGGGATTTTTGAGCCTTTGCACCTACTACAGGACGTATGTCAGTGGATTCTCACAGATGACCGCACCCCTCATAGATATTACCAAGAAAGGGGCATTTAGTTGGTCAAAGGCAGCACAACAAACATTCAAGAAAATGAAGGAGGTAATGAGTTCATGCCCAGTATTAGCTTTACCAGACTTTTCTTAATCCTTTGTGTTAGAATGTGATTCTTCAGGAGAGGGAATCGGGGCAATTTTGATGCAGAACAACCACCCCATTGGATTCGAGAGAAGGAAGGTCAAAGACTATGAGCACCACTATTCGATATATGAAAAAGAGATGTTATCCATCCTCCATGTGTTAACCAAGTTCAGGAAGTACTTAGTGAGTTCCAGGTTCAAGGTTAAGACAAATCATAACACCTTGAAATACTTCCTAGAGTAGAAAGAGCTAAACGAGAGACAACAGAAATGGGTAAGAAAAATTCAGGCCTATTGACTTTGAGATTGAGTACGTAAAGGGGAAGAACAATGTAAAGGCTGATGTACTTTCTAGATGACCAACTACTTTATCCCTTATGAGCATCTCATTAGATTGGAGGTCTCATCTTTTGGTTGACTACTCCAAAGATAAGTTTTCTTGTGATCTATTGGATGGAAAAATTCAGGATGATAGGTACAGGGTCATTGATGACATCATATACTATAAAAATAGAATCTTCTTGGTTCTCGAGTCTCTACTCAAGAAGAAACTTTTACAAGCATCGCACGATTCACCTTTAGCAGGGAATTAGGGGTTTCTGAAGACCTACGGATAGATTAGAGAAAGGTTCTCATGGAAGGGCCTCAAGAAATATGTAATACAACATGTGAGGGAGTGCAGCTTGTGGAAACTAAACAAAATAGAGCACACCCACCCAGCTTATAGAGGAGGCCACTTGGGAGGCAAAACAGGTATTACAACAGCCAACTTTACAGTTGCTTGAGGACAAGCAAATTCAAGTGGGGAGGAGTTTAATTTCCTTTTCTTCTTAGGTATTGAGGACCAACCTGCTAACCTATGTGATTCCTGTAGGTTCAAGTGGGTACTAACAAACAGGGAAACAGTGAGAGACTGATTCCATATATAGAAGATCTAGGGCATCAATATTATATCACCATTGGGTTGAAGAGGGCCACCAAAGCCAAATCCCACCTACATGCATGACATACGGGAATTATTTAATGATGCATGCACCTGACTAATTCTCCATGCGCATGCATCCAAGTTGACTACAAATTAGAAGATAAAGTGACTAAATTAGGTCAAAAGTTAGGTTTTCGCAGTTGAAAGTTATAAAATAAAGATAAAGCGAGTGGAGAAAGCACTTATGTGATTATTTATTTGTGGATTTGAATTAGAGAGCTCAATGAGCTAATTTGGGGTTGAGCGCATGACCAACTAACTAGTGTATTTCAGTAGAAAAATCTATCTACCCTAGTTCATCATCAAGTTGGATCATCCAGGTTCAACACTAGCTCATCATCAGGTGACATTCATCAGTTATTTCGGGAGGTTGATTATTCATCCAGCTGGAGATTTCCACCATCACACCATGTAACTATGGTTAGAGACAAATCAATTCATTTTCCTATCTACATGGTTTACAACTTCCGCATTTCACTTCCATTCATTCTGGAGCACCTCCATTACCCTTCCCTTGGAAGAAGGACCATTCAGCTTGAGTATCCAAGGAGTTATCACTAGTGCTCCCTTCTCTGGAGGCGTTATTCTGCATGGGCGAATTTATTTGAAGAGGAATTCACATTTTGGGCTAGTGTGCCTCTGTTTCTTTCGAATACTGCTTCCATCACCATTAGAGGGGTGTTATAACCCTAGTGCATATCATTCGGGCTTTCAGCAGCTGCTTATTTATTATTCTGGAGCTTATACAATTTGAGAGGAGGGCACATTCACCTATGGAGGACGATTTGGTTTATCTCCATATTCCTCTAGCAGAATCCTTGCATGGTGGGACCATCCTCTTCACCATCATTTGATCTATATACTAGTATGTACATGCATTGATTTCTCCTGTTTTATAGCATCTCGGTATTTTCTAGGGCACAGATCTACATTCAACTACATGCATGCAAGATCAGGGTTTGATTTCCTATTTTATTAAGGCATAAATAGAAAAATAGCAGTTTGGGATATTACATAGAGCCGGTGGAAACCACACTCGTGAATGGAGCTTTGTAATTTAGGATGATAGTACCTCTCATTATGGGTAGCTAGAATAGGAAATACAACATGTTGGTTGGTTATAGTAAGTCGGATTGGATAGCGACAAAAAAGTAGTATGTAATGAGTTTATAAAGAGTCTATATAGAGTTAGTATTTGAGTCTGTACCAAGCATGTATGGGATCGGTATCAAGTATATATTTGGGCTATAAAAGAAGGAACACAAGCAATATATGCGGTTGGCTTCCACTAGCTTCTAGTTAGTGGATTAGAGAGTATACTCTTGGTAGATGCTCAAGCTTGCTATATTTTTATCATTTAAGAAATATGATCTTAAGATCTTATCTGAGAGAATAACATGCACAATAATAATCATACGAGACAAGAGACACAAAAAAATTTCCTCAAGGAAACCATAAAGGAGAAAACCCCACAACTTCCCCAGAGATAGAATGACCACCAATAGCAAAGTTAAAACTTGAAAACATAAAGATGATATATGATAGCTGATCTCTCTCACTTGTTCCAGCACTTCCTCTCTCACTCATGCACCTTATTTGAGTGAGTGTGTGTAACAAATAGAGAGTCTCACTCTCTATTTATACTAATTTTCGACTTGGCAATTAATTACCAGGGCTGACATATCTAGGAGAGTCTAATAACCCTGGTGCCCCTCAACTGTGGGGAATTTCCCCCCCCTATCAACAAGGAGGGTTAACCTTAACTCAATTGTGGGGACTGTTGCCCCGACTTACAATGTAGGGTTAAACTCATTGAATTTACATGACTTTATTATATTAATGAATCTCCCGATAGGAACATCGGGGTACAATATAAGATATACACATGAATATAATTCGAAGCTACAAATACATAACCACTCCCTCTTAACTAGGAAGGCATTCTCTTGACACAATTCATCAACACAAGTCTTATTCTCTAGATCATCATCAAAGATGGATCATCACTCGATCATCATCAAAGCTGCATCATCACTCGATCATCACTGGATCAACATCAAGTCTGGATCATCATTGGAGAAACATCAAGTCTAGATCATCACTGGATCAATATCAAGTCTTGATCATCACTAGATCAACATCAAGCATGGATCATCACCGGATCAACATCAAGTCTAGATCATCACTGGATCAACATCAAGTCTAGATCATCACTGGATCATCATCATCACTACTTCCGCTATCTCAATCAAAGGTGTTTTCTCTCAATTCTACTCATCAGAAGTTCTACAGAGCCAGCCCTTTTTCATGCTAGTTGTAGAACTAGCCTCTATGTAGGTATTCATCTTCTTCGACAGTTATATTTGACCATGGGAGGAAGACATCCAACATCCATGTAAGAAAGGCCTTCCCAACACTTACATCTTCCCATGCGACGAACACATCCAGCATATATGTTAGAAAGGATATGCACTTACATCTGATCATGCGAGGAACACATCAAACATACATGTTAGAAAGGCTATGCACTTACATTGGACCATGCGAGGAACACATCTAGCATACATGTCATAAAGGCTCTGCACTTACATATGACCATGAGAGGAACACATCCAACATACATGTCAGAAAGGATTTGCACTTATGTCTAACAATGCGAGGAACACATCCAGCATATATTTCAGAAAGGTTCTGCACTTACATCTAACCATGCAAGGAATGCATCCAACACACATGTCAAAAAGGATCTGCACCTACATCTGACCATGTGAGGAACACATCTAGCATACATTTCAGAAAATTTATGCAGTTACATTTGACCATGCGAGGAACACATCCAGCATACATGTTAGAAAGGCTCTGCACTTATATATGACCATGCAAGGAACACATCCAAAATACATGTAATAAAGGCTCTGCACTTACATCTAACCATGTGAGGAACACATCCAGCATACATGTCAGGAAGGCTCTACACTTACATCTAACCATGTGAGGAACACATCCATCATACATGTCACAAAGGCTCTACACTTACATCTGACCATGTGAGGAACACATCTAGCATACATTTTAGAAAGGCTCTTGGGCTCATCATATCCCCTTGGAAAGAACCTCGATCTGAAGAACACCAAGCTTCTCCCTGAATTACTCAAACTTAACTTTGGCCATTTCTAGCATAGAATCAAATCAGGGATGATTACATCCAAGGATAACTTGCGAGCTTCACCAGGACTGATTACATCCAAGGATAATCTACAGGACCGTTTAAGTCTAAGCTACCTACAATCTTTGCCATGATTTTGTGCTCAGACAACCTATCTCATCGGCAATGCAAGAAATCCCTCTTCGAAGAGATCTTGATCTGGATCACATACTGGAGATTCAATGCTCCTCGCTCTACTATTCTCAGTGCGATGCAATAATCCTTGCTACTAAACCAAGAGATCATACTTGATCACATACTAAAGCAATGCCCCAAAGTGCTCTTCCTATCATTTTCACTACCTCCCCAATCCAAATCCACATAACCCTCCAGGTTAATGTTAGGATTTTCCTCATGCTGAAGCCCATAATAAACTATACGCTTTAGGTACCTCCCTATATGCTTTGCAACCATCAGGTGAACATGTCTCGGATCTATCCAGAACTTTCTCAATGTGTTCACGGCAAAGAAAATATCTGGTCTCATATTTGTCAAGTACATCAATGACCCAATCATCTAATGATACATCATGGCATCAATTGACCCTAATGAAGCATCACTCAATTGCCTCAGGTTCGATGCCATAGGTGTGGTCATGGCCTTGCAGTCCATTATCGCAAACCTCTTCAGGATATCCACTCCATACTTCCCTTGTCCAAGGAAGATTCCATCCGCACTCTACCACACCTCCATTCCTAGAAAGTAGTGCATCATCTCCAAGTCATTCATCTCGAACTCGACACCAATTCTCCTTCTTGCAACTTTAATGAGTTCCTATTTTCTGTCAGGAACACGTCATCCACATGTTACCACTCAGAATGTACCCAAGGTTGTAAAAGGTAAACTCCAAGGTAACAGCGAAACCACTTTAGAAAGAAACTAGTATTTTCTTCCAGAGAGGGATCTCTCAATAAACATTTAACAGGATCAGATGTAAAACAATATTTAAAGATTTGTAATGTATGGCTGAAACAATCACATAACCATTGGGCATGGAGTCACATGCATATAAAGATATCACAAAGACATATACATGGGATTCATCAAAGTCAAGATAATCACATCATCACAGTCGTTCAATTTAATCCAGGTGAAACAGAAGAGATGAGGAAACAATCCATCAACACAGAGCATCAAACATGAATTTACTGAGGTTCTCACAGATGACTGTAGCATTGAATTTACAAAGAATTCGGGAGGTGGATTGACTGAAGATAATTCTCTGAGATGGGGAATAGTTAATAGCGCACCATTCTGTGAACTTAGGGAAATGGAAGGTTTGTTTGAGGGAGAAGTAATACAGAAAGGACTTGCATACATTCAATACATCGTTTCCCTGCGAGTGGTAATACCACAATGTTTCCTTACTGACAGACACGCTTCCAATTGATAGGAAGGGGTCACATACACCCCTGTCCCTGTCGACTATATAATCCTCTTTATCATCTATAACATGACCACTCTATAATTCCTCTCCCTTATCCATAACTTGACTGACAATAGCAATTCAGATGAACGAACTACAGGGTTCAAGCTTTACCTGTTTAACTGTGGAGGTGTGTGCTTGGTGTGCTCGAAACTGATAGTTTAAAGTTGAAAAAGTTTCCAGTCCTTTTCACGCACCGGATCCAATGAATAACATAACCTCGACACAAGTCAACCCTCCTTTTATAAGGCCCCACTCCGGAGCGTGCGCTTGGTGATTTACACGAAACTACTTTGGCCTCCGGAGTATGCCACAATTCGCCACGTGGACGGCGGTTTATATTCCGCGACCACCTTCTACCTTTAACTGTCGTGCACTTCCACACTCCGGACTCATTTGTAACCATTGATCCACTTCACTTTTGATTTTTAATCGTCAGATTGAGTGCCACAAAATTCATTCTGCCCGAGGTCTCTGGTTATAACCTTCGTGCAAGTCTCCATTCTGGAGTCATCTCCAACCATTGATGCGATCATCCTGTATTTTTCCACCGTTGGATCAAGAGGCATGTACCTGATTCCACCAAGCATTTGGGTCTTTAACTATCATGCAAGTTTTTGCTCCGGAGGCATCCTCATCCGTCAATGTGATCAACTTTATCTCTCCGTCGTCAGATCAGGTGACGCGTAATCAATTCCGCTGGGATTTCTGAACTTATATCCCATGCAACTTTGTGTTCCGGAATCACCTACGACCATTGATCCAACTCACCTTTAATTCTCAACCCTAAGATCAATCACCACGTAACTAATTCTGCTGGGCACATGGGCATTATCTACCGCACAAGTCTAGGATCCGGAATTATTCACGATCATTGATGCGATAAGCCTTTATCTTGCTGCCATCAGATCGAACAGCCTATACTTGATTCCGCTGAGCATTATTATTTTAACCATCGTGTGACTTCACAAAGTAGAGTCAATATAAACCGTAGATCTCTTTGAGCCGGATCAACAACCGTCAATCTATGTATGCTATTAAACGCCCAGATATAACTTATCTTCCTTGCACCTTTGGATAGCGGATATAGTGTAGATCGTTGATCTAGGACTCTTCACTCGGCACCATTGGATATTTTGACAAATTCATAATTTTCGCTCCTCATGGTACTCTTTATA
Source organism: Pseudotsuga menziesii (assembly GCA_001517045.1). Taxonomy (NCBI): domain Eukaryota; kingdom Viridiplantae; phylum Streptophyta; class Pinopsida; order Pinales; family Pinaceae; genus Pseudotsuga; species Pseudotsuga menziesii. Next base: position 182,990 of record LPNX010801931.1, on the reverse strand, counting down.
CTATACCATTTAACCAAAGTTCGACAAGCGATTATTATTTCTCCCTCATCAAGGTTCTTTTATCCCTTTGCTGAATATATGTGTTAACACCACATATAACAGGAGCATCACTGGTCTTCCACCTTGAACCTTGAATTAAAGGTTGGAATCCACTTTACTCTCAGTAAATCCTAGAGCCATTAGTAAGCTATCCATCTTGTCGTACCATGTCAGACCTCGGTATCTTCTGCACTTACTCCCTCTGAAGTAGAGCATCATTTTCCCTCTTCCTTTCATACTCTATGTATTGAAACATTATGTACTTGAGTGACAAGTAGTTTCCTTTGCTACTAGTATATTATGTATCTATCTAGGGTCACTAGATACAAAGATCCTCTATCTTGAAAACGTTCTCCTCACAACCATCTATGAGCTTGTCATCCTCTATAGGATTCCATATTCAACCTTATAGAAAAGGCTAATATCTTCATCACTCTAGGTAATATTCAAGCTCCTCATGTATGTATTATCCCATGGGTGTCTTCTGAGCTCGTACAAAGCCTTATTTCATTTGCACACATGATTCTTCATGTCATGTGTATTAACTTCTGGTGGCTACAAATGTCTCTTCGTAGTCTCTGCCTTCTTTCCGTGAGAATCCTTGTTCTACGAATCTTGCCTTGTATCCCATGATGTTTCCATATTCCACATGCTATATCTTGTATATCCATATGGAATACATTACATACTTCCTTTCAGGTCTCGATACTGCATCCTAGACATCATTCTTCTTGAACTGGTACTCTCATTCCCTTTCTTCTTGGTTACTTCTTCATAGGTGGAAGGCACTGTATCAATGATAACTGTGTCTAAGACCTCTTCTTTCTTTGAAAGTATCATCATATTTATCTTCAGCTTGGATTCTTTCTTGAACTATCGTCACTTGTTCTTTAGAACAAGTCTCATCCTTATTTTCTTGTAGGCAATTGTACGCAATCTTTCCTACAAGTCGAATGCATTAGTTGTATAGTTAGAAACATCTCATAAGGTATACTCATAATGAAAAATTCTTTTGCATTAGGATATAATCATGAAACTATTTTAGCCAATAAAACTTTCATCCATATCTCATGAAAACCTTCTAGATGCCTTCCATCTCTACCAAGACATCGTCGAGATTGTGCGCTAATCAAATATGTCATCAAAGAGGTTTCATTCGAGATAACTAGAAATGGATATTTGTATAGCACCATGAGCTACTTACCCATCACATGCATATTAGTAGTATATGGAGTCAAGAAGAAGGTGACATCCTTGACTCGAGACTTTCCCCCAAGGACACATCGAGTGGCTTGAATATTTCTACCACGTAACCTAGGTGTGTGAAAGGCGGCAACATGTACAAGCTCGGCTAGAGTGTAATGTCCTCTTCTGCTTAGGTATTGAGGATGAGCCCGCTAACCTATGTGATCCCTGTAGGTTCGAGCGGCTACTGATATTTAAGGAATCAGCCGAAGATTGATGCCATATATACAATATCTAGAGCATCAATATTATATCACAATTGGGTCAAAGAGCGCCACCAGAGCCAAAGGCCACCTGCATGCATGAAATCTGGGCATTATTTAATGATGCATGCACCCGCATGCATGCATGCATGTCAACTACGAATTAGAAGATAAAGTGACCTAATTAGGTCAAAAGTTAGGGTTTTCACAGTTGAAATTTATAAAAGAAAGATAAAGTGAATGGAGAACGCACTTATGTGATTATTGATTTGTGGAGTCGAATTGGAGAGCTAAAAAAGCTAAGTTGGGGTTGAGAGCATGCTTAGTTAACTGGTGTATTTCGGCAGCAAAATCTATCTACCCTAGTTCATCATCAGGTTGGATCATCTAGTTTCAACACTAGTTCATCATCAGGTTACATTCAGTAGTTATTTTTGTAGGTTGATTATTCATCGAGCCAGAGAGTTCCACCATCACACGTGTCACCGTGGTCAGAGACCAAGCAATTCATTTTCCTATCTACAGGGTTCATAAATTTCGCATGTTACTTCCATTCATCCCAGAGCATATTCATTACCCTTCCCTAGAAAGAAGGACCATTCAATTTGAGTATCTAGTGAGTTATCATCAGTGCTCCCTTCTCTGGAGGCGTTATTCTGCATGGGAAAATTAATTTGAGGAGGATTTCACGATTGGGTTAGTGTGCCTCTATTTCTTCCGCATGTTGCTTCCATCACCATCAAAGGGGTATTATAACCCTAGTGCATATGATTCAGGATTTCAGCAGTTGCTTATTTATTATTCTGGAGCATATACAGTTTGAGAGGAGGGCGCAGTCACCTATGGAGGACAATTTGGTTTATCTCCCTATTCCTCTGGAAAATCCTTGCATGCTGGGACGATACTCTTCACCATCAGCTGATCTATATATTGGTATGCACATGTATTGATTTCTCCTATTTTATAGCATCTGAGTATTTTCTAGGGCACATATCTGCATTCAACCACATGCATGAAAGATCGGCGTTTGATTTCCTATTTTATTGAGGCATAAGTCTATTAGTCGTCTACAGTACACGCATAAAAAATAAAACTACCAGTTTGGGATATTACAGTAGTATTAGAGCTATTTTCCTTGACAATTGTGGGCATGCAAAAATTATAAATGAATTCAGGAGACCCATACAACATTACTCACAGGAGGCATAGGTATAGAGACAGACAAGAGGAGTTAGAGGACATAGATTTGGGGAACAAAGACAATTAGTTTGAAAAAGGAAAAGAAAAAATGGATGATGATGATAAAATAGATTTCGATAGTCTCATATCATCCATAAAACAACTCACTACTGGGAAAAAATAAATGATGAGCACCTTCAAGAAAATTCCTGAGAAGAATGGGCCCATCCCACATAGTCCCTTATTTTCCAAAAGTGATAGGGTATCCACCAGTAGTAGTAGGGAGCACTTACATACAAACATGCAGAGCCATCCCCATATATACAAGCCTTTCCGACCTACCATGCCTCAATTATTAGATAGTCCAGCTGCAGTGCCTCTAGCATAAGTAGAACCAGAAGAACCCATGAGTGCCTATCTGAGAGAATATAGGGATTTACGAGAGGACTTCCATTTAGCCATGACCTTCACTGACTTTTTCCACTTTAAGAGTAAGAACAAACCCAAATATTACAATAGGCCATTCACCCAAAACTATGAGTTACAACGTAACGTAGTGATACTGACTATCCCTACCTTTGAGGGAACCCTAGGTGGCCCAGCTAGGAATTGGGTACAGAAGTTGGATACATACTTCTAGCTCAACCCCATGATTAAGACAGATGCCATTAAATTGGCTACTTTTCATTTGGATGGATAAGCACATGAGTGGTGGTATCATGGGTTAGTGACACTGGGTCACAACACCATCACCTTTTACATAGATTTTACACATAGTCTCATTGAGCGGTTTGATCTGAAGGATCCGGAGGTACACTTTAGGGAGTTGGTGAAACTCAAGCAGATAGGTAGTGAAGATGCATTTATTTCTGATTTTTTAGAGGATAGCAGTCATGGTCATATATATATCAGAGAGCAGGTTGATTATGCTGTTCACAGAGGCTCTCACTGAACCCTTACGGGGATAGGTAAGGTCTTATAGGACCACCACCCTAGAATATGCCATCATATGGACTAGAGACTTGGAGGATGTAGTGCCAAAAAATAGGTTTCCTCCTAAGACCAATTTTCCTATTAAATATAAAGAAAGGAAACCCTTCGAGAAACAATGGCCCAAGAAAGAATGGATGGACAACGATACCTAAAAGGACCTTAGAAGAAAAAAGTTATATTTCACTTGTGAGGAACCATGGATACTAGGTCACATATGTTCAGGAAAAGGAATGGATTACTACATAGAGGCTTATTTCGATAGTGAGGAGGATGAGGATTACCCGGATCAGGAGCATGGAGAGACAACATAGAGAGTTGCTGAGGGACAGGCCTTAGGATGTACCATTACTACCATGACAAGGGTTCCTATATTCCACACTATTTGGATAAGAGGTACCATATAGGGCCACAGAGTGGGAGCACTGATTGACAGTTTTGTATCCCACAACTTTATTGATGCTGCATGGGTTAAAAAAATAGACATTCAGACTTAGAGATTTGATGGGCTTTTGGTAGTAGTAACAAGTCACACCATGGAGTGTAGTCAGAGGATTCCTAAATTAAAGGTAACGCTTGGGAATTATACAGTGATAGAGACATTATATGTGGTAGATGTACCTGACATGAATGTGGTACTATGATTTCAGTGCCTATATTCCATAGGGAAGTATTCCAAAAATTACCACACCATGGATATGGAGTTTACAGGAGCAAAAGGACAGAAGGTAGTATTGAGAGGGATTAGTACATATCCTCCCACAGTAGTGACATCACACAGCATGGAGGTGGTACTCCAGCAGGGAGATATTGAGTTGGTTTCAGAGTGTATTGTTACCTTCTAGAAACCACTAGATGAGGCCAGACAACATCCAGCAGATATAGAGGTCTTACTCTAGAAGCACAAAGCAGTATTAAGAGACCTTCCAACAGGTTGACCTCTAGATAGGGGATTTGAGAACATTATTGAGTTAGACGAAGGGACCCAAGAAGTTATCACCACTCCTTACAGACATCCCAAGACGTATAAAGATGAGATAGAGAGTACCATCAAGGAACTACTCAAGCTGGGTACATCAAACCTAGCTCTAGCCCCTTTGCATCTTCAGTAGTGCTAGTGAGGAAAAATGATGGAACCTTATGAATGTGCATTGATTACAGAGAAATCAATAAGAAGACTATAATAAACAAGTATCCCATCCCTAGGATTGATGAGCTGATAGATGAATTATAGGGGGAAAAGTACTTTTCCAAAATTGATCTTCGCTTAGGGTACCATCAGATTCAGGTCAGGGAACAGGATGTTCCAAAGAATGCTTTTCGTTGCCACTACGGACATTATGAGTTTCTAGTGATTCCATTTGGGCTCACTAATGCACCGGCTACTTTCCAGTCATGCATGAACTATATATTCAGGATGCAGTTAAGTAAATATATTTTTTTATTCTTCGATGACATATTGATATACAGTCAAACTTGGAAAGAACAATTGAGACATCTTTATGAAGTACTTGGTAATCTACACGAGTAGTCACTATATGCCAAAATTTCCAAGTGTGAGTTCAGCATGCAGGAGATGTTGTACTTAGTACATGTGATAGGGGCCAACGAGGTCCAAGTTCACTTAGAAAATATTCGAGCAATTTTGGATTGGCCTACACCTAAAAATGTGATAGAACTAAGGGGACTTTTAAGCCTTTACACCTACTACAGGAGGTATGTCAGTGGATTCTCGCAGATGACCGCACCCCTCACAGATATTACCAAGAAAGGGGCATTTAGTTGGTCAAAGGAAGCACAACAAACATTCAAGGAAATAAAGGAGGTAATGAGTTCATGCCCAGTATTAGCTTTACCATACTTTTCTCAATCCTTTGTGTTAGAATGTGATGCTTTAGGAGAGGGAATTGGGGCAATTTTGGTGCAGAACAACCACCCCATTGCATTTGAGAGAAGGAAGCTCAAAGACTATGAGCACCACTATTCAATATATGAAAAAGAGATGTTAGCCATCCTCAATGTGTTAACCAAGTTTAGGAAGTACTTAGTGAGTTCCAATTTCAAGGTTAAGACAGATCACAATAGCTTGAAATACTTCCTAGAGTAGAAAGAGATAAATGAGAGACAACAGAAATGGGTAAGAAAAATTCAAGCCTACGAATTTGAGATTGAGTACATAAAGGGGAAGCACAATGTAAAGGTTGATGCACTTTCTAGACGACCAACTAATTTATCCCTTATGAGCATCTCATTAGATTGGAGGTCTCATCTTTTGGTTGAATACTCCAAAGATAAGTTTTCTTTCGATCTATTGGATGGAAAAATTTAGGATGATAGGTACACGGTCATTGATGACATCATATACTATAAAAATAGAATCTTATTGGTTATCGAGTCTCTACTCAAGAACAAAATTTTACAGGCATCGCACGATTCACCATTAGCAGGGAATCAGGGGTTCCTCAAGACCTACGGACAGATTAAAGAAAGGTTCACATGGAAGGGCCTCAAGAAAGATGTAATACAACATATGAGGGAGTGCAGCTTGTGCCAACTAAACAAAATAGAGCACACCCACCCAGCTAGATTACTAATTCCCTTACCTAATCCTGAGAAGAAATGGTAGAGCATCTCTATAGACTTCATTACTGGGTTACCCATGGTTCAAGTCAGAGACTGCTTGTAAGTGGTAGTGGACAGATTGACCAAGTTTTCTCACTTCTTTTCCATATCATCAAAATATCCAGCAACACAGGTAGCAAAACTATTTTTTGGAGAGGTATTTAGAATCCACGGGTTAGCAAAGACCATTGTTAGTGACAAAGACAGAAAATTAACATGAGCCTTTTGGCAAGAGCTTTTCCTATTAGTAGGGACTGAGTTATCCATGAGCACAAGCTATCATCCATAGAGTTATGGGAAAACAAAGATTGTCAACAAGTGCGTTGAGGGATGCTTGATAAATTACGTATCAGGTTTGCAGAGGACATGGATCAAATGGTTACACTTCGGTGAACATTGTTACAACACCACCTACCATATGACCATTAGGATGACCCCTTTTAGAGCCCTGTATGGGTATGATGGTTCCACCTTCGCAAAACGGATATTTGGGGATAGCAGGGCCCCCAAGGCCAAAGACTGGATTCAAAAGGGTCAATATATCCTCAAGATACTTAGGGAGAACATATAGGTTACTCATAATCAATAGAAGATATATGCGAACATTCACAAAGTTGAGTGTAGTTTTGAGGTGGGAGACTTTTTTTATTTATGCCTCCAGCCTTACCGATAGTCATCTCTTAAAAAGAAAAGAGCAGAAAAACTCCAACCTCATTTCTATGGTCCATACAAGATAATTCGAAAGGTTAGAGCGGTACCATATGAGATAGAACTACCCCCAAAGAGAAAGATTCACAAATTATTTCATGTCTCCAATCTCAAGAAGGTGGTTGGTCAACATATTGTTACATCTTTCGAGCTCCCTCCCCTTGATGACAAGGGGCAATTGGATCTGATTCTGGAGCTCATCCTAGAGGTGTGAGAGTGGATGCTAAGGAACATAATCATCAGATATTACCTAGTTCAGTGGAAATATATACCTATAGAGGAGGTCACTAGGGAGGAAAAACAGGTATTACAACAACCAACTTTACAATTGCTTGAGGACAAGCAAATTCGAGCGGGGAGGAGTTTAATTTCCTCTTCTTCTTAGGTATTGAGGACCAACTTGCTAACCTATGTGATTCCTATAGGTTCGAGTGGGTAATGACAATTAGGGAATCAGTCGAAGACTGATTCCATATATAGAAGATCTAGGGCATCAATATTATATCACCATTGGGTCGAAGAGGGCCACCAAAGCCAAATCCCACCTACATGCATGACATGCGGGAATTATTTAATGATGCATGCACCCAATTAAGTCTCCATGTGCATGCACCCAATTAAGTCTCCATGTGCATGCATCCAAGTTGATTGCGAATTAGAAGATAAAGTGACCGAATTAGGTCAAAAGTTAGTTTTTTCGCAGTTGAAAGTTATAACATAAAGATAAAGCGAATGGAGAAAGCACTTATGTGATTATTGATTTGTGGATTCGATCTAGAGAGATCAGTCAGCTAAGTTGGGGTTGAGCGCATGATCAACTAACTAGTGTATTTCAGTAGAAAAATCTATCTACCCTATTTCATCATCAAGTTGGATCATCCAGGTACAACACTAGCTCATCATTAGGTCACATTCATCAGTTATTTCGGGAGGTTGATTATTCATCCAACCGGAGATTTCCACCATCACACCATGTAACTATGGTTAGAGACAAAGCAATTCATTTTCCTATCTACAGGTTTTACAACTTCTGCATGTCACTTCCATTCATTCCGGAGCACCTCCATTACCCTTCCCTTGGAATAAGGACCGTTCAGCTTGAGTATCCAACGAGTTATCACTAGTGCTCCCTTCTCTGGAGGTGTTATTCTGTATGGGAAAGTTTATTTGAGGAGGCATTCACATTTTGGGCTAGTGTGCCTCTATTTCTTCTGAATGCTGCTTCCATCACCATTAGAGGGGTATTATAACCCTAGTGCATATCGTTCGGGCTTTCACCAACTGCTTATTTATTATTCTGGAGCATATACAGTTTGAAGGGAGGGCGCATTCACCTATGGAGGATGATTTGGTTTATCTCCCTATTCCTATGGAAGAATCCTTGCATGGTGGGACCATCCTCTTCACCATAATTTCATCTATATACTGGTATGTACATGCATTGATTTCTCCTATTTTATAGCATCTCAGTATTTTCTAGGGCACAGATCTGCATTCAACTCCATGCATGCAAGATCAGGGTTTGATTTCCCATTTTATTGAGGCATAAATAGAAAAATAACAGTTTTGGATATTACATAGAGCCGGTGGAAACCACACTCATGAATGCATCTTTGTAGTTCAGGCCGATAGTACCTCTCGTTATGGGTAGCTAGAATAGGAAATACAACATGTTGGCTGGTTATAGTAAGTCGGATTGGATAGCAACAAAAAAGTAGTATGTAATGAGTTTATAAAGAGTCTATATTGATTCAGTATTTGATTCTGTACCAAGCATGTATGGGATGGGTATTGAGTATATATTTGGGATATAAAATAAGGAACACAAGCAATATATGCGGTTGGCTTCCACTAGCTTCTAATTACTGGATTAGAGAGTATACTCTTGGTAGACACTCAAGCTTGCGAGATTTTTATCATTTAAGAAATATGATCTTAGGATCTTATCTAAGAGAATAACATGCACAATAATAATCATAGGAGACAAGAGACACAAAGAATTTTCCTCAGGGAAACCATAAAGGAGAAAACCCCACAACTTCCTCAGAGATAGAATGAGCACCAATAGCAAAGTTAAAACTTGAAAACATAAAGATGATAGCTGATAGCTGATCTCTCGCACTTGTGCCAGCACTTCCTCTCTCACTCATGCACCTTATTTCAGTGAGTGTGTGTAACAAATAGAGAGTCTCACTCTCTATTTATACTAATTTTCGACTTGGCAAATAATTACTAGGGTGGACATATCTAGGAGAGTCTAATAACCTTGGTTCCCCTCAACTATGGGGACTTTCCCCCCCTATCAACAAGGAGGGTTAACCTTAACTCAATTGTGGCGACTATTGCCCTGACTTACAATGTAGGGTTAAACTCATTGAATTTACATGACTTTATTATATTAATGACTCTCTCAATAGGAACATCGGGGTACAATATAAGATATACAAGTGAATACAATTCAAAGCTACAAATACATAACAACTCCCTCTTAACTGGGAAGGTATTCTCTTGACACAATTCATCAACACAAGTCTTCTTCTCTAGATCATCATGAAAGATGGATCATCACTCGATCATCATCAAATACGCATGATCACTCGATCATCAATGGATCAACATCAAGTCTAGAGCATCATTGGAGAAACATCAAGTCTGGATCATCACTGGATCAATATCAAGTCTTGATCATCACTAGATCAACATCAAGTATGGAAAATCATCGGATCAACATCAAGTCTAGATCATCACTGGATCAACATCAAGTCTAGATCATCACTGGATCAACATCAAGTCTAGATCATCACTAGATCATCATCATCACTACTTCCGCTATCTCAATCAAAGGTGTTATCTCTGAATTCTACTCTTAACAAGAAGTTCTACAGAGCTAGCCCTTTTTCATGCTAGTTGTACAACTAGCCTCTATGTAGGTATTCATCTTATTCGGCACTTATATTTGACCATGAGAGGAAGACATCCAACATCCATGTCAGAAATGCCCACCCAACACTTACATCTGCCCATGCGACGAACACATCCAGCATATATGTTAGAAAGGATATGCACTTACATCTGGCCATGTGAGGAACACATCAAACATACATGTTAGAAAGGCTATGCACTTACATCATACCATACGAGGAACACATCCAGCATACATGTCATAAAGGCTCTACAATTCCATCTGACCATGAGAGGAACACATCCAACATACATGTCAGAAAGTCTCTGCACTTACGTCTAACAATGCGAGGAACACATGCAACATATATTTCAGAAAGGCTCTTCACTTACATCTAACCATGAAAGGAACGCATCCAACATACATGTCAAAAAGGATCTACACCTACATCTGACCATGCGAGGAAAACATCTAGCATACATTTCAGAAAAGTTATGCACTTACATTTGACCATGCGAGAAACACATCCAGCATACATGTTAGAAAGGCTCTGCACTTAGATCTGACCATGCTAGGAACACATCCAACATACATGTAAGAAAGGCTCTACACTTACATCTAACCATGCAAGGAACACATCTAGCATACATGTTAGGAAGGCTCTGCACTTACATCTAACCATGTGAGGAACACATCCAGCATACATGTCACAAAGGCTCTGCACTTACATCTGACCATGTGAGGAACACATCCAGCATACATGTCAAAAAGGCTCATGGACTCACCACATCCCCTTGGAAGGAATGTCGATCTGAAGAACACCAAGCTTCTCCCTGAAGTACTCAAACTTAACTTTGGCCATTTCTAGCATAGAATCAGAATAGGGATGATTACATCCAAGGATAACTTGTGAGATTCACTAGGATTTATTACATCCAAGGACAATCTACATGACCACTTACATCTGAGCCACCTATGAGCTTTGCCAAGATTTTATGCTTAGACAACCTGTCTCATCGGCAATGCAAGAAATCCCTCTTCCAAGAGATCTTGATCTGGTTCACATATTGCAGATTCAATGCTCCTCGCTCTACTATTTTTAGTGCGATGCGAGACTCCTTGCTGCTAAACCAAGAGATCATACCTGATTTCATACTAAAGAAACGCCCTGAAGCGCTCTTTCTATCATTTTCACTGCCTCCCCAATCCGAATCCACATAACCCTCCAAGTTAATGTTCTGATTCGCCTCATGCTGGAGCCCATAATAAACTATACCCTTTAGGTACCTCGCTATATCCTTTTCAACCATCAGGTGAACATGTCTCGGATCCATCCAAAACTTGCTCAATGTGTTCACAGCAAAGAAAATATCTGGTCTCATATTTGTCAAGTACATGAATGACCCAATCATCTGATGATACATCATGGCATCAATTGACTCTAATGAAGCATCACTCAATTGCTTCAGGTTCGATGCCATAGGTGTGGTCATGGCCTTGCAGTCCATCATCCCAAACCTGTTTAGGATATCCACTCCATACTTTCCTTGTCCAATGAAGATTCCATCCGCACTCTACCACACCTCCATCCCTATAAAGTAGTGCATCATCTTGAAGTCCTTCATCTCAAACTCGGCATAAATTCTCCTTCTTGCAACTTTAATGAGTTCCTCTTTTCTGTCAGGAACAAGTCATTGACATATAATAGGAGCATCACTGGTATTCCACCTTCAACCTTGAATTAAAGGTTGGAATCCACTTTACTCTCAGTAAATCCTAGAGCCATCAGTAAGCTGTCCATCTTGTCGTACCATGTCACACCTCGATATCTTTTGCAGTCACTCCCTTTGAAGTAGAGCATCATTCTCCCTCTTCCTTTTGTACTCTATGTATTGAAACATTCTGTACTTGAGTGACAAGTAGCTTCCTTTGCTACTAGTATATTATGTATCTGTCTAGGGTCATTAGATATAAAGATCCTCTATCTTGAAAATGTTCTCCTCGCAACCATCTATGAGCTTGTCATCCTCTATAGGATTCCATATTCAACCTTATAGAAAAGGATAATATCTTCATCACTCTAGGTAATATTCAAGCTCCTCATGTATGTGTTATCCCATGGGTGTCTTCTAAGCTCGTACAAGGCCTTATTTCATTTGCACACATGATTCTTCCTGTCATGTGTATTAACTTCTGGTGGCTACAAATGTCTCTTCGTAGTCTTTGCCTTCTTTCCATGAGAATCCTTGTTCTACGAATATTGCCTTGTATCCCATGATGTTTCCATCTACCACATGCTATATCTTGTATATCCATATGGAAGACATTACATACTTCCCTTCAGGTCTTGATACTGCATCCTAGACATCATTCTTCTTGAACTGGTACTCTCGTTCCCTTTCTTCTTGGCTACTTATTCATAGGTGGAAGGCACTCCATCAATGATAATTGTGTCTAAGACCTCTTCTTTCTTTTAAAGTATCATCATATTATTCTTCAGCTTGGATTCTTTCTTGAACTGTCGTCACTTGTTCTTCAGAACAAGTCTCATCCTTATTTTCTTATAGGAAATTGTACGCGATCTTTCCTACAAGTCAAATGCATTAGTTCTATGGTTAGAAACATTTCATAAGGTATATTCATAATGAAAAATTCTTTTGCATTAGGATATAATCATGCAACTATTTTTTCCAATAAAACTTTCATCCATATCTCATGGAAACTTTCTAGATGCCTTCCATCTCTACCAAGACATCGTTGAGATTGAGGACTAATCAAATATGTCATCAAAGAGGTTTCATTCGAGATAAGTAGCAATGTATATTTGTATAGCACCATAAGCTACTTACCCATCACATGCATATTAGTAGTATACTGTCATTAATGCAAACATTCTATCATGCATAACATATCAACTGAATATAAACACATGCTTAACAAAATAATATCATGAAATGACAATTGAATACTTATCTTTATTCGTTTCATGAGTAGACTCCTTTTTGAGCCTTCAGCTTCATCATCTTCTTCATTTATGACAACATCATTTCTTATCCAAGTGCTAGGATGGATAAGAGGTTCTTCAGGAATTGAGTTCTTCATATTCCTCATTTCTTGAGGGATCTTCTTTGAATCATGAGCACTTGATCTTCAGTTTCTCCCAAATTATATTTCTCTTATTATGAGTCAAGCTTCTTCTTGTGTGCACTCTTCCTAGAGTCTGGTGAAAGCAATCACTTCCTTCTGGCACACATTCCTCAAATGAATGAATCCCATGATCTTGTTAGATTTTTAACATTAATCTAGCATTATTAGGATCTTTAACTGCGAGAATAACAAGCACAACAATCAAACACAAGAAACAATGAACAAAATGTTTTTCCTTGGGGAAACCATAAATGGAGAAAATCCCACAACTTCCTCAGAGATAGAATCAGCGCCAAAATTAAAACCCCAAAATAGTAAGATGATCTCTCGATAGCAGCAACCTCTTTCTTCCTAGCCCTAGTGTCTTCTTCTTCCTTAGGTATGCAGTACAACTGAGTGCGAGTGAGTGTGTGATAAATAAAGAGGCTAGCTCTCTATTTATACTAATTCCTTACTTGACTAAACACAACTAGGGCCGAATTCACTAGGTGAGTCTAATAACCCTAGTTCCCTGGAACTGCGGGGACTTTAACCCTTGATCAATGGGAGCGTTTCCCGCAATGACTTGACATGACTTATTTACATTATATATCCTCCTGATCAAAACATCAGGGCATGACATGACTCATTTAAACTACAGACACATTCCAGAATAAACATCGAGGTATAAGACATAAGATACATAGGTGAATACATTCCGAAGTTAAAAATACATCAACACTCCCTCTTAACTAGGAAGGTATTCTTTTGACACAATTTTCAACATAGGTCTTCTTCTCTGTATCGACCGGATCATATCGTCATCTTCATCTTCAAGTTGTCTTCATCTTCAAGTCTTCTTCATCTTCAAGTCATCATCGTCTCCAAGTCTTCTTCATCTTCAAGTCTTCTTCATCTTCAAGTCACCTTCATCGTCTTCAAGTCTTCTTCATCACGGGATCTGCATCATCACAATGATTGGATTATCACTGTATCATCATCAAATATAGATCATCACTTGATCTAGATCATCATCAAGTCTGGACCATCATCACATCTGGATCATCACTTGATATGGATCATCATCAAGTGTGGATCATCACCATCATCGGTGCTATCTCTCGATTCTTCTCATCACAATAAGTTCTATAGTGCCAACCCTTTTTCATGCTGGTTGTAGGCCTACCCTTCATGTAGGTATTCATCAACGCTTATATCTGACCCTAATTCAGAATGGCCTACCCAACTCTTACATCTAACCTCATCTTGTCAGAAAGGCACGCCTAGCACTCACATCTGACCTCATCTTGTCAGAAAGGCCCAGCACTCACATTTGACAATGTGTAAACACAATGTGCCAAAATGGATCAGCACTTATATCCCACCATGTGCAAAAATACCACATCAGAAAGGCTCTGCACTTACATCCGACCATGTTCAAAAACACTGCATCTGAAGGGCTCAACACTTATAGTCGACCATGCTCGAAAGTACTTCATCAAAAAGGCTCAGCACTTACATTCGACCATGCTCGAAAGCACCACATCGGAAGGGCTCTCATTCCCAGACTAAGGATTCCTGGTAACTGACTAGGTGCCTCCACTCTCCCAGAGAATGGCATCAGCCCTTATATCTGATCAAGTGGGAACACTTCCCTCAATCACATCAGAATGACCATGCGCTCACATCTGATCATGTAAGAATACATCCAACAGTCATATCAAAACGACCCTCAGTCCCAGACTGAGTTTTCTTGGTAACTAACCAGGTGCCTCCATTCCAAGAATGGAATTTAGTCCTTACAGCTGATCATGTAGGGACCAATCCTATAGTGATATCAGAATGGATTAGCACTCATATCTGACATGGAAGGAACCAAATCCTCTCACCATGATAGAATGGCTTAGCCCTTACATCTGACCATGGAAGGAACCTAATCCTCTCACCATGTCAGAATGGCTCTCGGTCTCATCATTTCCCCTTGGATGGAACCTTGATCTGGAGGACACCAAGCTTCTCCTTGAAGTACTCAAACTTCACTCTAGCCAATGGCTTCGTCAATACATCAGCTATATGTTCCTCCATCGCAACATACTGGAGCTTCACTGCTCCTCTCTACACTATCTCCCTAATATAGTAATAGTTAATCTCAATATGCTTCAACTTGTCATGGAACACAGGGTTCTCTGACAACTTCAAACAACTTTGGTTGTTGCAATATATACAAGTAGCATCCATCTAGAGATCAAATAAATCAGATAGTAGCTTCCTCAGCCATACTACCTCACAACTAGTTGAACAAGCTGCAACATACATTTCTTCATCTGTACTCAGTGCCACACATGATTGCTTCCTACTAAACTAAGAGATCACACCTGATCCCATACTGAAGTAGCATCCTGAAGTGCTCTTCCTATCGATGGCACTTCTTGCCCAATCTGAATCAACATAACCCTCTAGGTTAATCTTCTGATTTGACTTGTACTTGACCTCATAGTCAACTGTACCATTCAAGTACCTTAGAATATGCTTTGTAGCAATCAAGTGAACATGTCTCAGATATCTCAAGAACTGGGTCAAGGTGTTCATAGCAAAGCAAATAACTGGTCTCATGTTCATTAGATACATCAAGGACCCAATCATCTGATGATACATTGTAGAATCAACCTCTTTTAATGAAGCATCACTCAATAGCTTCAGGTTCGATGCCATAGGTTTGGTTATGACCTTGCAGTCCATCATCCTGAATCTCTTCAAGATCTCTACTACATACTTCCCTTGTCCAAGGAAGATCCCATCCGCATTCCACCACACCTCCATGCCTAATAAATAGTGCATCATACCCACGTCCTTCATTTTGAACTTGGCAACAAGTTTCCTCTTTGTATCAACAATCAACCCATCCATACTTGTAACAAACAGATCATCTACATATAGTAGAAGTATCACTGGATTTCCATATTCAACCTTGTAGTAAAGGTTGGAATCTGCTTTACTCTTGGTAAAGCCCAAACTGGATAGGAAACCATCAATTCTACTGTACCATGTCATGGGTTCCTGTTTCAAACCATATAGGGCTTTCTTCAATCTACATACATGAGACTCTCTTTCATGGGTCTCAAAACCGAGTGGCTGCTCTACATACACTTCCTCTTCCACTACACCATTCAAGAAAGTAGTCTTGACATCCATCTAGTGTATCTTCCATTTCATCACTACAGCCAGAGCAAGTACTGATCTGATGGAAGTGTATCTGGATACAGGTGCAAAGGTTTCTTCATAATCTATTCCTTCTTTATGGGAGAAACCACGAGCCACGAATCTTTCTTTATGTTTCTTGATGCTTCCATCTGCAGCATGCTTGATCTTGTAGATCCATTTGGAATTTACAATGGAATTCCCTTCTGGTCTTGGGACAACATCCCAAACATCATTCTTCATGATCGATTGAAACTCTTCGATCATAGCATCCTTCCACTCTTTCCGTTCTGTCACTTCTTCATAGTTGGAAGGTTCTTTATCAATAATGTCACATAGTAATGCTACGTAACTAGATCTAGTTCTCTTTCTTCCTCTGGGTGTTTCTTCTGAATCTCCATATCTTTCTACACCTTGGATAATTTCATGTACCCAAGCAGGTTTCCTCTTATGAGGATTCTTCTCCAGAGGTGGATCTACAGGTTCTTGAGGTTCTTCTAGTTCTTGATCGTCTTCTTGAATTTCTTCGTTCATGATTGTATCATGAATTCTAGGTTCTCTTGTTTCTTCAGGTTCTTCAGCCAGTTTCTTCCTAGATTTGATGTAGGCTGAATATTTGTCAAATGTTACATCTCTGCTAATGTCAATCTTCTTGAACCCTGGGAAGTATATTCTGTAAGCCTTCGAGCTTTCAGAGTATCCCACAAATATACCCTTCTTTCCTGAAGGATCTAATTCTGTCCTCTTCTCTTTTGGAATGTGAATGTACACTGGATAGCCGAATTTTATGAGATTGCTGACCTCTGGTTTGTTGCCATAGAAGACTTCTTTAGGATTCTTGTTCTTGAGTACTCTGTGTGGAGTACGGTTCTATACATACACCGCTGTTTTGGTAGCTTCTGCCCAAAGATGCATAGGAAGATCTTGATCATGAAGCATTGCTCTTGCAACTTCCATGATAGTTCAATTCCTCCTTTCTACAATCCCATTCTATTGAGGATTATAAGGAGTGGACAACTCCCTCTTAATCCCTAAGTCTTTACATAGCTCTTTGAATTCATTTGAAGTGAATTCTCTGCCATTATTTGATCAAAAGGTCTTGATCTTCTTTTCAGTGTGGTTCTCGATCAAGGATTTGAATTCCTTTAACTTGCTGAATACTTCATATTTTTTCTTCATAAAGTATATCCATGCCTTTCTAGAAAAATCATCAATAAAAGAAACATAGTATGCATACCCGCTTAGTGAACTAGATGACATAGGACCGCATACATTGGAATGGATGATTTCCAAGATTCCTTTTTCTTTGCTCTCGCTACTTGGAAATGTCTTATTTGTGTTCTCCCCTTTCGCACATCCTTTGCATACACCTTCATGTTTTTTCTGCATTTATGGGAGGCCTTCAATAGCTTTGCTTGCAAGTGGTAGTTCTCTGTAATGCACATGTGCAAGCCTTCTATGCCAAAGCTCATTTGGTTCTATTGAGTCATGAACCAAAGCTTTTTCTGGATGGCCCTTCAATTTGTATAAGCCTCCTTATTGTTCCTCAATCACTACTACATCATCAATGGTATTTCCTTTCGGCCACATGATGACTTGACCATCTATAAATGCAACCCTCATTCCTTTTGCATCTAATACAGATATGGAGAGGAGATTCTTCTTTAGTCCTGGTACAAATAATACTTCCTTCATTGCCATAGAATTTCTATAGTCTAGCTTATAGGAGGATTCCCCACTACCTTTTATTGGATACTGCTAGTCATCTCCAAGTTTCACCTTGTGAGGTGATTCATGTTCAGATAATTTCACAAAGGATTCCTTGAATCCTATCATGTGCTTGGAAGCACCATTGTCTATAAGCCAATCATTGCTGCCATGTGTGATAGTTCCCATGAGAGCGAAAATCAGAACATCTTCTTCATCACTTGAAGAATCATCACTGACTTGTCTATTTCTCTTTGTGGAAGGTTCGTCATCCTCTGCAGCATGAGCATGATGTCTTCTCTTGTTTCCCTTCTTCTTGTGAGAGCTACTTTTATTTTTAGGACAGTCTCTAACAAAATGTCCTCTTTCATCACATGTATGGCAAATGTACTTAGACAAATCTCTAGGATTTCTACAGTTGTTTCTCTGATCGGAGTACTTACTTCTATGGTGGCTAGATTGGGATTTCTTGGATTGTATTGTGAGAGCTTGATCTTCACTTCCCATCTTTTCTTCTCGAGTTGCTATCCGAGATTCTTCTTGAGAGCATTCTTCCCATAGTCTACTGAAATTGACTAACTTCTTTTTGGAATAGATCCCTTGAATAAAGGAGTCCCATGATCTATGGATACCATTCAAGGTGGTCATCACAATCTCTACATTTTCTACTTCTTGATCTACTGCTTCCAGTTGTTCCTTGATCTAAGAGACCCTTGTAAAGTAAGACTTGATGGTTTATGCATTATGGATCTTTACATTCTTCAGCCGGTTTCTCAGAGTCATATTCCAATTTATGTTCTTTCCTTCAAACAATTTGGTTAGGGCATCAAACATAGCTTTAGGTGTCTTTAGGGAGGACACCTGTGGTATGAGCTGATCTGTCAAAATCCCAAAATTTTTGAAAAATTTAAAATTTTGAGAATACAGATAATATTCAACAATGCAGTCAGCTAATTGTTTTAATTAGTTATATGTTAATGATTTCATAATATGAATTATCTATTTGATTATGTTTATCTTATAGAATAATTCTTTTTCAGTTTAATGACTTATTTTTCTTTGCGACCACAAGGTGGAACTATCTTGGTATTCTGGGGCTTACTTAGCTTTGAGCTAACATAGAAAGTTTACCTGCTCTTACAAATTTACAGGTAAGAAAGATTCAGTGCTGCTTGTCAATAATCCTAAAGCATTCAGATATATGTTCGTTGCAAAAATAATAGCTAAGTAAAAGAATATAAATGCTATTCAATTTCAAATGCTTTTATGAGGTAAAACCATTGAATCGTTATTCTTTTAAAGACACCATGGAAATGAGATTCAGTCCTATCAATATTGGTGACAGTTGCTTTCTCTCTAGTAGTTGTAATTTATAGTTTTTATTGCGTACTAAACTCTTCGATGTTTACCATAGTTGTCGTGTGTGTAAACACCTTAAATATTTCTTTACATGCAGACTAAGGATGGCAGGGTTATTATGTTAAGGGTCTGTCTTAAATTGTGAACATATACCATTTACGTCATGATAGATTTGGTTACTCCTTGTGATATGAAATTAATGCACATTGATAAATGAATTTTTGTACCAATATTCCAACTTCCAAATCTTTGAAGTTTAAAGGAATTATAACATTATTACATGCTGCTCTCAAAAACAATTAAGTTAGTGTTGATGCACTGAGGCCTTTTACACATAACTTACCTGGAAATTTTCATCCAGTTATTCTTATTAGATGATCAAAATTATAATGACAAGCCCTAAATGGCTTTAACGTATCATTTGCAAACCCTATTAGTTTAATAAATAATACTCAAAGGTAACCTAGAAATAACTCTAGCAAAAAGGGTATCTTACCATAAATAATTTTTATGAATTTCTTTGGTATAATATTAAATGCCATAATTATTACCCAAGTTGTAATTGTTTGATTGAATGTATACCATATTTGTATAATGATGGGTCATATTATCCACCACGCCCTTGATGAGTTTTATGGCATAGTTTTTATAATAATGATTCTTTTGTTTACCATGCGATGTGCATGCTAGGTTGACATTGGGAGTAAATATTATGAAAGTGAATACTGTATAGAGAACTATTTCTTCTACCCAAAACATACTACTGTTAGTAAAATGATATAGATTCCTTTCCTTTTCTAAAGATCTGGCATTCACAGTCTAGGTCTAATACTACTCTATGTACAAAATAATATTTCTTCTGATAACAAATAAAAGATAACATTCTAGTAAACGAGCTAACATCTTAGTTTATATTTACATCATACATTATTCATTTTAATACACCTCCTATGCTACAGTACAATCTGGATTACTCTAGATGGGGAAAAACACAGGTACGATTTGTTTCTCATTAAGAATAATTTCATTACTAAACAAACTAAGATATTCTATCCTCTAAGTTTACATCATAACCTGAAAATGCATCATTCAATCACACACAGATATTAACACAGAAATTAGTAAATAGAAGAACCTGTTCTTAAAACTAGTCGACAACAGCAATGGGAGGCCGTTCCTCCCTACCAAATCCTGGAGAGCACTCAAACAACGACTCCTCAGGACCCCCAATCCTGCTCTGGTCTCCCTGGCTGGAACTAGGTGAAGCAAATAACCAAGTACTAGTCCTGAGACTCAATACCAAACCTGAACTCGTCAGTCAAATTTCTCAGCTAGAAATCTGTATTAGATCAAGTTACCGCAGTTTATCCCTCAAACACCTTCCTTATAGTTTCCCTTTTTCCCAATGAATTCCTTGAAGTGCATTCCTCCTGAATGATTCTTCTCTTGGAAAATATCTGAGCAGCCTCAATTCTCTCCATTGGGCATTTTTAAAAGATTACCTAGGTATTTTTTGGGTTAGTTGTCATTAATTGAGCCACCTGCTGTGATCCCACTTTCTTGGGGGATCATGACCCCAAATGTAGGGAAGTTGCCACCTGCAACATAGGAAGTGTTTGAGGATGCTGCCACTTGTCTTTTGCTCTCCACCTAGTTCCTTCCACCAGTTTGACCAGTAACACTCTTATTAACATCTCTCCCAAGCTGTTGTCTCCACTTTTTATTTATTAAAAATAAAATATTCAGAATTACATTCCACATCTTTTGACTCCGCTAAGTCATCAGTTTCTACTTAACATTAAATTTAACATAATGTCTTTGGAATCAAATTAAAACAAATAACATTATTTTACAAAATTGGGGTATGTGACATGATCCTTGATTGAATCAACAATAATCCTCTTTGTCATAACCAACTTCTTCTTATGTAAGGCCTTAGACTCATCTCGCTCTGGAACTTGAACATCCTCATGGATGTAGGAGTCCAAATCATTTTCTTCTAGGACCAGGGAGATCCTATACTTCCAGGCTCAAAAGTTATCATCTCCCTCAAGCTTTTCATCAATATTGGTATGATGAGACATCTTAACTCAGAACCTCAAATGGAAATACAAAATATTTAGATCTTACCAGTTCAAGATGTCGGATCTAGATTCGGAGCTGCTCCTGCAGTACTGGTTCAGGAGTAGATTAGGGTTTTGCTTTTCTAGAGTTATGTCCAACCAAATTCTTTGAATTTGATCCCTAACTTTAATTTTTGGGAGGATATCAATCCATTCCTGGGCTCAATGAAAAATTCCACTTCTATGGAAAGCCCTAATTTTCCACAGTAGTGTCGGGTCCAAAACTGAAAAACCCTAGACTTGGATTCTGCTTCGACAGAAAGATGCGCCCTAAGGAGGAGAGTTAATCCAACCTTATTTTTCTGAAAATATGTGGAGAAAGATCCACAAATTAGGAATCCCTAGTTCCCGCAGCTGCACAGTGTCTTCTTCTCAGGTTATCTCTGATACCATGTTAGATTTTTAACAATAAGCTAGCATTATTAGGATCTTTAACTGAGAGAATAACAAACACAACAATCAAACACAAGAAACAATGAACATAGTGTTTTTCATCAGGGAAACCATAAATGGATAAAACCCCGCATCTTCCTCAGAGATAGAATCAGCACCAAAAGTAAAACCCCAAAACAGTAAGATGTTCTCCCGATAGTAGCAACCTCTTTCTTCCTAGCCCCAGTGTCTTCTTCTACCTCAGCTATGCACTACAACTAAGTGTGAGTGATTGTGTGATAAATCGAGAGGATAGCTCTATTTATACTAATTCCCACCTTGACTAAACCCAACTAGGGCTGACTTCACTAGGTGAGTCTAATAACCCTGGTGCCCTAGAACTGTGGGGACTTTAACCTTTGATCAATTGTAGGGTTACCCACAATGACTTGACATGACTTGTTTACATTATAGATCCTCTCGATCATAACATCGGGGCATGACATGACTTGATTACATTACAGACATATCCCAGAATAAACATTGGGGTACAAGACATAAGATACATAGGTGAATACATTCTGAAGTTACAAATATACATCAATAGATCTTGGGAGACCATTCAAGGTGGTGATCATAGTATCTCATTCTTCTTCGACTGCTTCATCATAACATCGAACCCTTCATGGATGGAACATGAGGGATGAGATGATCTTTAATAGAATCTGCAATGATTTTCTTGGCTCTATCCTTAGCCTCATCTCCCTCTGTCTCCTATACCTTTCTTACTGAAATACCGATCAAAGTCAATTTATTTAAGGAACACGAAGTTCCTACACTTCATTCAATTTATGTTCTTCCCTTCAAATAGCTTGGTTAAGGAATCAAAGATATATTTAGGTGTCTTTAGGGAAGACACCTTTGGTATAAGGTGATCCTTGATTGAATAAACAATGATCTTCTTGGCCTTGACCAAATTCTTCTTATGTAAGGATTTAGCCTCATCTTCCTCTAGAATTGGAACCTCTCCACTTATGTAGGTATCCAATTCATTTTCTTCAGGAACCAGTTAAAACTTATACTTCCATGCTCAAAACGTTTCAGCTTCACCAAACTTGTCAACAGGATGGTGTGATAGGTCATTTTGAAATGAGAACCTCAAATGCAAATAGCAAAAGATTAGACCTTACCGATTTGAGGTGTCCATCCTGGTTCTGGATCTGGTTGATCTAGGGTTTGTCAGAGAAACCTTAATTTTCAAAAATTGGAATCTTTCACATCTAATTGGATAGAAATATGCACCTCTTTAAGGTGAGCTGTCCAATGTACTCCTTTTCTGAAAAAACTGGAGGGAAGCTCCAGGAATAGGAAGCCCTAGTTTTCAAATTTCCTCTACCGAAGTGCCTAATATTGTTTCTATGGTATCTATGGAATTACTGCTCCTATGTGTCTGTAATTTTGTACTGAGGTAGCCTCATTTTTCTTCTTTCCAAAACCATAGGTTTGAGGAGAATTGGTTTCACCAATTGGGACTTATGAAAGTCGTCCCAAGGTGACTTCTTTCAGGACTCTTCAACATAGCAAACTTTTATGGAGTGCCACATGTCACTATTTCACCTTCTGGGTCTGAAGCATTTACCATAGCAAGTAAAGTCCATGTCATAACTAGAAAATATTGTAAAATTGAATTTGGACCTTCGTAGCCCGAGATATTGCAATTATCCCTAGGTATCCTTTTTAGGGATGAATCCTGGAAGAGTATGGAACCCTAATTTGGAGGAATCATATCTTCTAGAATATAGAAAACTTGAGGCTGAGAATTCATACTGCTACATCAGGATTTTATCTTCATCTTGTGAAAATTTCAACCCCTGAGACTTCTTAAATCTAGAGATATAGCGAATGCACCAAAACTACAATTTTTAGTATTTTAGGGTTTTTCAGGCCCGGGGTCAATCTATGGTTTCAATTTCCCAGAGTTTTACCCAACAAAAAATATTGACCTTGGTATCTAAATTTCAATTTTTATCAGGAGATCAATCCTATGTTGGGCTCACTCCAAAATTCCTCTTCTGAAAAATTCCTTAATTTTCTGCAGCAAAAACTGAAAATGCCCGGAATCAAATTCTACTTCGACAGAAAGATGCACCCTTCAATGGAAAGTTAGCCTAGAATTATTTTGTTGATGGATTGTGGAGAGAGACCCAAAAATTAAGAATCCCTAGATTCTGCAGCTGCGTAGTGTCTTCTTCTTAGGTTAGCTCTGATACCATGTTAGATTTCTATCATTTAAGCAATATGATCATAGTATTTATCTAAGAGAATAACATGCACAACAATAATCATTAGATCATCACTCGATCATCATCAACGGTGGGTCATCAGTCGATCAACATCAAGTCTAGATAATCACTCGATCAACATCAAGTCTGGATCATCACTGGATCAACATCAAGTCTGGATCATCACTAGATCATCATCATCACTGCTTCTGCTATCTCGAACAAGGTGTTATCTCTCAATTCTAGTTGTCACAGGAAGTTCTATAGACCCAACCATTTTTCATGCTAGTTGTAGACCTAGCGTCCATGTAGGTCTTCATCTTCTTTAGCACTTAAATCTGACCATGAGAGGAAAACATCCAAAATCCATGTCAGAAAGGCCTGGCCCAGCACTTACATCAGACCATGCGAGGAACATATCTAGCATACATGTAAGACAGGATTTGCACTTACATCTGACCATGCGAGGAACACATCCAGCATACATGTCAGAAAGGATCTGCACTTACATCTGACCATGCGAGGAACACATCCAGCATACATGTCAGAAAGGCTCTACACTTACATCTTACCATGCGGGGAACACATCCAACATACATGTCAGAAAGGCTCTGCACTTACATCTAACCATGTGAGGAAAACATCCAGCATACATGTCGGAAAGGCTCTGCACTTACATTTGACCATGCGAGGAACACATCCAGCATACATTTCAGAAAGGCTATGCACTTACACTTAACCATGCAAGGAACAAGCGAGGAAGACATCCAGCTTACATGTCAGAAAATATCTACAGTTACACCTGACCATGCGAGGAACACATCCAGCATAAATGTAAGAAAGGATCTCCACTTACATCTGACCAATGTAGGGAACACATCCAGCATACATGTCAAAAAGGCTCTACACTTACATCTGACCATGCAAGGAACACATCCAGCATACATTTCAGAAAGGCTCTGCACTTACATCTGACCCTGTGAGGAACACATCTAGCATACATATCAGAAAGGCTCTTGGACTCATCACTTCCCCTTGGAAGGAAACTCGATATGAAGAACACCAAGCTTCTCCCTGAAGTAATCAAACTTAACTTTTGTCATTTCTAGCATAGACTCACATCAAGGATGATTGCATCCAAGGATAACTTGCAAGCTTCGCCAGGACTGATTACATCCGAGGAAAACCTACAGGACCGTTTACGTCTGAGCCACCTACGAGCTTCGCTAGGATTTTATGCTCTGAAAATTTGTCTCATCGTCTATGGAAGAAATACCATTAGAGGAAATTTAAAATCAAAATGGGCCTCCTAAAAAGAATTAATAAAATAATAGTTAAAATAATAAAATAATATTTATTAATTTTGGAGGAAGAAAAGAAAAAAACTATTATTTTGTTTGTATTTTCGACATATATCCCCATTTTTTTACTCAAATTTCGATCGAGAGAACTTGTTGGATGTGGAACTAAATTCCGCATCCAAGAAGTACCCACTCGGCATACTTTTAACGGACCCCGCTACTCCAAAAACAAGAAATACCTGAAAAAACATGATGATGATGTCATCATCACATTTTTTCAGGTATTTCTTGTTTTTGGAGTAGCGGGGTTCGTCAAAAGTATGCCGAGTGGGTACTTGTTGGATGCGGAATTTAATTCTGCATCCAACAAGCTCTCTTGATCGAAGTTTGATTAAAAACATGGGGAGATATGTTGAAAATACAAACAAAAAAAGTAGTTTTTTTATGATACCTATCCCCAAATTTATATTAAAAAAGATTTTAAGACCAATACGGTATTTCAAATTTAAAGCAATTTCATTGGCTAACACATGATGACATGGAATTTGAATCAAATTTAAAAGGCCCATTTTGAGTTGAAATTTCCTCTAATGCTCTTTCGAGAATCTCGATCTGGATCACATACTGGAGATTCAATGCTCCTCTCTCTGCTATTCTCAGCGCCATGCATGAATCCTTCCTTCTAAACCAAGATTTGATACCTGATCTCATACTGAAGCAACACGTCGAAGTTCTCCTCCTATATTTTGCACTGCCTACCCAATCTGAATCCACATAACCCTCCAGGTTAATGTTTTGATTCGCCTCATACTGGAGCCCATAATCAATTGTACCCTTTAGGTACCTCACTATATGCTTTGCAACCATCAGGTGAACATGTCTTGGATTAGTTAGAAACTTGCTCAATGTGTTCATAGCAAAGCAAATATCTAGTCTCGTATTTGTTAGGTACATCAACGACCCAATCATCTGATGATACATCATCCCATCAACTGAATTTAATGAAGAATCACTCAATAGCTTCAGGTACGATGCCATAGGTGTTTTCATGGCCTTACATTCCATCATCCTGAACCTCTTCAGGATATCCACTGCATACTTCCCTTGTCCAAGGAAGATTCCATCCACACTCTACCACACCTCCATGGCTAGAAAGTAGTGCTTCATCCCTAAGTCCTTTATCTTGAACTCGATAGGAATTCTCCTTCTTGCAACTCGAATGAGTTCCTCTTTTCTATCAGGAACAAGTCATCGACATATAACAAGAGCATCACTGGTATTCCACCTTCAACCTTGAAGTAAAGGTCGGAATCCTATTTACTCTCATTAAAGCCTAGAGCCATCAATAAGCTATCCATCCTATCATACCATGTCGGACCTCAAGATCTTCTCCAGTCACTCCCTCTGAAGCAGAGCAACATTCTCCCTCTTCCTTTCGTACTGTACATATTGAAACATTATGTACTAGAGTGACAAGTATCTTCCTCTGCTACTAGTATAGTATGTATATGCCTAGGGTCACTAGATACCAAGATCCTCTTTTTTGAAAATGTTCTCCTCACAACCATCTGTGAGCTTGTCATCCTCTACAGGCTTCCATCTTCAACCTTGTACCAAAGGTTAATATCTTCAATCTCCTCATGTATGTGTTATCCCATGTGTGTCTTCTGAGCTCATACAAGGCCTTCTTTCATTTTCACACATGATTCTGCTTGTCATGTGTCTTAACTTATGGTTGCTGCAAATGTCTCTTTGTACTCTATGCCTTCTTTCTGTGAGAAGCATCGTTCTAGGAATGTTTCCTTGTATCCCACGATGTTTCCATCTACTGCATGCTGGATCTTGTAGATCCATATGGAATACATTGTAGAATTCTCTTCAGGTCTCGATACTACATCCAAGACATCATTCTTCTTGAACTGGTACTGTCCTTCCCTTTCATCTTGGCTACTTCTTGATAGTTGGAAGGCTCTGCATCAATGATATCTATGTATGAGACCTCTTCTTTCTTGGAAATTATCGTCATATTATTCTTCATCTTGGATTCTTTCTTGAATTTTCATCACTTGTTCTTCAGAACAAGTCTGATCCTTATTTTCTTGTGGGCGATTGTACGTGATCTTTCCTAGAAGTCAAATGCATTAGTTGTATGGTTAGAAACATTTCATAAGGTATATTCATAATGAAAAATTATTTTGCATTAATATATAATCATGCAACTATTTTATCCAATACAACATTCATCCATATCTCACAGAAACTTTCTAGATGCCTTCCATCTCTACCAAGACATCATTGAGATTGTGCACTAATCCAATATGTCATCAAGGAGGTTTCATTTGAGATAATTAGCAATGGAGAGTTGTATAGAACCATGAGCTACTTACCCATCACATGCATACTAGTAGTATACCATAATTAATGCAAACATTCTATCATGCATAACATATCAACTGAAAATAAACACATGCATAACAAAATAATATCATGAAATGACAATTGAATACTTATCTTTATTCATTTTGTGAGTAGACTCCTTCTTGAGCCTTCAGCTTCATCGTCTTCTTCATTTATGAGAACATCATTTCTTATCCAAGTACTAGGATGGATAAGAGGTTCTTTAGGAATTGAGTTCTTCATATTCCTCATCGCTTAAGGGATCTTCTTTGAATCGTGAGCACTTGATCTTCAGTTTCTCCCATCTTATGTTTCTCTTATTATGAGCCGAGCTTCTTCTTATGTGCACTCTTTCTAGAGTGTGGTGAAATTAATCACTTCCTTCTGGCACACATTCCTTGAATGAATGAATCCCATGATCCCGGGAGACCATTCAAGGTGGTTATCATAGTATCTTATTCTTCTTCGACTACTTCGTCATAGCATCGAACACTTCAAGTCTGACACATGAGGGATGAGATGATCATTAATAAATTATGCAATCATTTTTTTGGCTCTAGTTTTAGCTTCATCTTCCTCCTTCTCCTATACCTTTCTTATTGAAATACTGATCCAAGTCAATTTCTTGAAGGATCTTGAAGTTCCTACACTTCATCCGATTTATGTTCTTCCATTGTTATGGAAAGAAATTCCTATGGCTTGGGGTACCACAATAGACAGCTTGACTCTAGAAATTAATCATTTCCAATATCCAAGAGAAATAAAATATCTAACACCAAAGGATCAAAACTTGTACCTTATTTTGGACGGTTGAAGTAGATCCCCGTTGAGCTTTCCAACTCCATCTTGAATTGATAAATTACTTCCTCAACAATCAGTAAACAAGACAAGCATGCTATATATATTGGTGTTAGATCTACTCTAGCATCTATAATCAACAACGTATAAGCATTTGAAATCATCCATTGATAAAATATTCATTCAAACATACATTATTGGACAAGAAAATATATTTCTATTAATATAAAATCAAAGATTACAATGAATACAACCTCTGTCGGCACATCTACGAATCAGAGAAATTGAATCCCCCACTTGGGTCTCCACAATTTCAATCCTCCATCTCTCGATAGCAAGCTCACAAGCAAAAGGAAAGCTTGGGAAGAACACTAAAGTGCTCCAAGGGACAAAGGGATGCAGACTCAAGCACAAGTTCTAGCAACAATGGACTATAGTTTCTTTGCTCTCAATTCTCACATATTGTTCAATGTATCCAAAGGGTTCCTTATATCGCTCTTCAATGGGGCAATGAGGGGTCAAATCTGAGCAATCTCAAGGCATATGGAAGGCTAGGAGACAAGTGAGTCGAATCCATGTCAAGGAAAACTCCAAAAGAATTTGGTTTTTTGCACACATCTCGATGTACGCGGTTTTAGGGGTCAAACCCATGTATATACGTGAGAAAGGGTTTAAAAGTCGCATATAGAAATTTAAGCATGTTTTTAGGGATGATATTGGAAACATCAAAGGTATAAAAAAGTTCCATGGGGTCTAAAGAGTCTGCAGAGGGATAGGGGAAGGCCATACAAGTGTGATTCACCAGGTGTGGTAAAATGAGCTATAACAGATGCCCCCTAATGTGTGAGGTTAGAGGGGGTCATACGATGGCCGAAATACATTATAAGTCCATCCCAGACGTGGAGTGATGAAGAAACCAGTGGAATACCAGCCACCCAATCAGCATAGTACAATGATACAACCCTCCCTATAACTAAAAATACATATAATAGTCCCAGACACATAAGAGTACAATGACCATTAATAGGTATGATACAAAATATGACATAAGTGGTCATCGCCACATACAATATGCATAGATTAGAATCTTCATGATGAAGATATACAAAGGATCAAGATATCCATAATGGCTGAAGATATAAAATGGATCAAGATCTCCATAATGGATGGAAATGTCTGACATATACTGGAATCAAGTCATGAGAGCTGAAATCTCATAAACACTTCCACGATCAAGGAGGTAGCATATAAGAGATGCCACCAATATGGAAGGTCTTCTACACAAACCGCTATGAGTGCAAGTCCTACTATGTGAATAAGGGTTTCGAGGTCAAACATAGTAATCCGTCATCTGATTACTGGTTATTGATGTATACCGTTAACAGACGCGAGATCACCCATCGATAATGATAATGGGAATCAAGGTACTAGAGTGCAAACTAACAAGTGTGAATAAATGTGTTGAGGTCGAACAGTTGAGATAATCCATCGATAAGGGGACATTGATGTATTCCCAAAGAACTTTCGATGGCGAGAGAACCTACCATTGATGACTGCGAGTCTCAAGGAACTCAAAAATGACTCTAGATTCCAATCCCAAAATAAATGATCTGAAGTCGATGGAATGAAATCCACTCAAAGGAGGGCATTAAGGCCTCCCCCATCATCCAACATGAGGTACTCAGAAAAGATGTATAATGTGGAAGGACTCAATCATAAGGTGCATGAACCAGTAACTATACCAGGAATGGCCGACATGCAAAGTCAATATAACTGAGGAATGGCCAACTTAGGTTTCAACTTTCTTTGAACAAGAGCATAACGGTGAATGGTGACTGAATGTAGGAAGCATAGACTCGATATACAAAACTAGGACATCTCTGCGACACAGGAGGCATCGACAGAGGCTCCATAGGGACTGGAAGCTTAACCTATCCATGGAGATAAACTCAAATAAATGAGTACAGCTCCTAAAGTCAAACTGTAAACCCAACCAACACATGTGATATACAGTGCTCTGTTTGAAGGTGACACAACTGGACAACTGCCAAAGATAACATATTTCCTTGTCCAGCTTTTTGGTTTTTTAAATTTCTTTTTTTTGGACTTTTTGAAATATTTAAAAAGCTTGAAAAGGAATAAAACTACTTTATAGTTACAGACTAGGAGGAGATGAGTGTCATATGGGAAATTGAAACTAGTTCCAAGCAGTAGAACATACCTATGCTCAATGCATGGATACATGTGTAGGATAGCGACACGCAAGGGAAAGTCCCATCCTGGTAGAATACGGAATAAAGATGCAAAGGATATAAAATATGGCTCTGCATGGCTAGACATGAGACAAGATTGGGCTATATGGCTGATACTCAAAGTCAGGGAAGTCAGCATAAGGCTCAATGAGGTAGGCAAAGCTCATGATAATGCAATTACAACTTGACATAAGGGAGTCCCAAGGAAATGGCTAGCATAAGGTTCAAGAGGAGTATGAAGCTCTTACTCAAGGACATGGAAGGACTAAAGGGGGATTCCCAGACCTAAGAGAGGACTCATAGCATGGGTACCAAATTCAAAAGGGAGCTAACTAGGACACCCATGTATAGGAAATATCTACCATTCACATAGTACCACGTCTAACAACAGCATGAAGGTTCCGTGATACCATGGAATGGGTTCATACCTAAGGTTAAAATGAAACTGTCATAAGGTCATGCAAAATGCAAGCGGGTGTGAAATCCTAACCTATATGCCAGTTTAGACATGATACCTATGATAGGCACGAATGGGTCAAAACCTCGGAGAGAGTGTACAAAACTGGACCCTACATGAAAACCATATTAGTCCAAAACAACCCAAAATAGTCAATAAAGAATCTAAACTATAAGAAATAGGGAGGAATGATTATGACAACTACACTCAAAGGAAACAATGTGCTAAACAATGGGACATGAAAAGGAAAGTAAGGTGTAGACCCAACGTTCATGCATCCACTACCACCCCCATGAAGGTGAACACCGGTGTAAATATTGAGTGAAAGGAATAAAAATCCTCCACAAATGGAGTAGAGGAAGGAATACGACCATTCCCAAATCTATGAGGAGTGTAAGTGGCTGTGATGCCCCCAAGTCTAACACCAGGGTCCATACTAGGACCAAGGACATGTGATAGGATACCAAGCATGCCGAAAATAAAAGGACCCGAACTCAAGAGATCATAAATATACTCAAGTAACCGCGATACCAAAGGCCAACTAGCGCACAAAGAGCGCACTCCTAAGAAAATATACAGCCAAAATACAAGCAAACCAAGGGGAGGATATGTGAGCTCCTGAATGCAGTAGGTATGTCTCACCTAGGAGAGGCTCAAAACTACTATACACTACAAGCGGAGGTACATAACCAATTATAGTGGCCCTCAGCTTCAACACATAAAGTGACTGTGCTGTTCAACCCCTACCTGGCCAAGACACCTACATAATAACCTCTACAAGTACCCCCTCGATAACCTAGGTAAGGAAACTAAGGTCACCTCAATATAATCAATGCTCATGCAGACAGTCGCAGGCGGTATTGACCATATGGGTAGGGTAGCAAAGCCCAAAACTCTAGAAAGAGCCCCCAAATACGAATACAATCCTGGAAATATATCCGGTGCTACTTATTTATGACTAGGGGTCATCCCAATCAATAACCACTCACACCGCCTCATGCTTAACTCCTTTTTGAGAGGAGGATCTTAAGAAACACCAATTATACCAAGGAATTTCACACTCTCATCTGGATAGACACATACATGTTGTTGTTTAGTGGTATTGGAGAATTTACTAACAATGAACTATTCCAAGACCCTAAAACCTAATCTTGTTGGTGAACCCTATAAAAGAAAAAATGTGTAGTTCATTTTAATTAAGCATTGATTTTAATCGCTGTAATTACTCAAAGGGAAATGGTTGTGCAACTAATGACATTATGACTCAGTAGTGAAATAAATATGCACACCATAACAAACAATGCTAAGTGCAATCTTTGTCAAATGAAAAATAAGGTATGCCACTACATGAGATGCATAAATATATATTTCTTTTTGAATGCCAATGCAATCCTTCCTATATGAAAGCCTAAATAAAACACTCATCTAAGCAATCCAATGCAAGTACCTCCTTAAATCCATATCTAATATGCAACTAATAGTGCAACTACTTTGTATTTTTCAATATAAAAGAATGAAAAATTCAATAAATCCTGAGATATAGTGAATGTAGCAAAACTACCAGTTTTAGTATTTTACTGTTTTTCATGCCTGAGGTCAATCTAGGATTTCACTTTCTCGAAGTTTTACCCAACCAAAAATCTTGACCCTGGTCTCTAAATTTTAATTTTGATGAGGAGATAAATCCTATGCCGGGATCACTCAAAAATTCCTCTTCTATAAAATTCCCTAATTTCCTGCAGCAAAAATTGAAAATGCCCGGAATCAAATTCTACTTCGACAGAAAGATGCGCCCTTCAATGGAGAGTTAGCCTAGCCTTCTTTTGCTGATGGATTGTGGAAAGAGACCCAAAAATTAAGAATCCCTAGCTTCTGTAGCTGGGTAGTGTCTCCTTCTTATGTTAGGTATGATACCATGTTAGATTTTTATCATTTAAGCAATATGATCTTAGGATCTTATCTGAGAGAATAACCTGCACAACAATAATCACAAGAGGCAAGAGACACAAAGAATTTTCCTCCGGGAAACCATAAAGGAGGAAACCACGCAACTTCCTCAGAGATAGAATGAGCACCAATAGCAAAAGTAAAACCTGAAAACATAAAGATGATCTTCGATACCTCATCTCTCTCACTTGTGCCAGCACTTCCTCTCTCACTCATGCGCCTTATTTGAGTGAGTGTGTGTAACAAATAGAGAGTGTCACTCTCTATTTATACTAATTTCCAACTTGAAAATTACTTACCAGATCCAACATCTCTAGGAGATTATAATAACCCTAGTGCCCCTCAACTGTGGGGACTCCCCCCCCGATCAACAAGGAGGGTTAACCTTAACTCAATTGTGGGGATTATTTCCCCGGCTTACAATGGAGGGTTAACCTCATTGACTTTACATGAATTTATTACATTAATGACTCCCCCGATAGGAACATCAGGGTATAATATAAGATATATGAGTGAATACATTATAAAGTTACAAATACATCAACAGGGCTAGACTCAGTAGATGGTTTTGGTTAATGGCTCTGTATCGCTCAGTGCATCAAAGTAGGGGATCTGTAGCTGAGTGCACAGACGAGTAAGAAAATACGAGTCGATCCAAGTTGTTTGTGGATCACTAAGAGAAGTATAATAGAAGGAGAAAAGAGATAAGGTCAGAGAGCATGAGAGGGAGCAAGAGTCTATAAATTTAGAGAAGAATATATTTAACAAATTCTGCATCTTAGTGCGCAAAAGAAAGATATATCTATTTCCTCATGCCAGACGAAGAGCAAATTGTGGTTTTCGCCCAGATGGGTTTCCACGTTATATTTTGTGTATATGTATGAATGTTGAAAGTATCTTAGTTGTATGTGTGATTGTTGTAGTGAATGAATGACTGGAGCATTGATTATAAATGAATGGATGAATGATGGTTGTGTTGTATTCCCGGATCTGATTATGTTGCATGTCTATTGTTTATTTACTAAAGTTGCATAAATAAAGGTTGGATCGTAGCTTAGCTATTAGAGTACAATAACCATAAGTAATCCACCCCTTTACCTCGTTGGAAGCCTTGGCGTAGAGCCATCATACTAAAACACTCTCCCACGCAACTGCAAAAATGTGGTTCTAGAAGTTACCCATATAAGAGAGATATCTCGGGTGACACAACATCTGTGTCACAGGTGCTTCCGGATGAGCTCTTCTTTGTAGGGACAATATCTCGAGCTTTGTTGTGCTGAGAAGAAGGGACTGAACCTGGGTTCAGATACCTAGAGAGAGGGACAATAAGACACAAGAAATCCAACAAATGGTTCTGTTGTTGGGATCATGAATTGTTGTGGTGAGGGATATGTTGTGGAAATCCATGAAACCAGAGATCCAAGATTGGGTGGAAGCCAAAGAGTTAGAGTTTGAATGAAAATAAAGTGATGGATCTTGGTGGACCCCAACAAAGTGGTTGGGATGGTACATTTATTTAGAAATTCACTAGAGTTTCTTTTCTGAGTTTCCCATTGTGTTGCATAAATGGTTTTCTAAGTTGGAAACCCAACAAATAAATTTCCAAGGAGGAGAATCGAGAGAGTGGGGTCCTTAGTTGATTAAGCAATTGAGAAGAGTAGACAACCCTGTGTCATGGGATGTAGATTTTTGGGTAGATAGTATCTTAGATGGATACATAACTTTGTTTGTTGTTGACACTATAACCTTATACAGTGAGGCAGAGGGAAAAAAATTTCAAAGACCATGTAGTCGACACCTGTTATATTTAAAAACATGGATAAAAATGCTTATATGTGAACAAGGCATTCTATGAATGCAAAAAGACTGTACAGAAATAGAGTGGCTATGTCTCAGCTGAACCCTACGGTGAGATGTTCCCATGAGATAGTGGAGCTTAACTAGAGTTGGGTTTTTATGAAGCAGAAGAATATTTAGGTCTTGCAAGTGAAGAAAAACTCTATTAGGAAGAGGGAGTTGCAGCCCAGACCAAGAAGAAGAATGCTATGATATTGCATCATACTTGGATGAAGGATCTTGTGAAGAAGAAGAAGAATATCAACCGATCCTCTGAAGTAGACAAAGAATTAGAAGAGTCGACTGAAGCCCCAAAACAATAACGTTCTTACAAGTCACCTACAGAATCGAATACATCGCTAGAGGTAAGATCAAGAGACTTATAACCATCTAATTCTATAAATATGAGTAATAATAATGCTATAAATAGTGGACAAGGAAGTACAACTGCCCCAAATTTTGTTCTGACTATAACAACAGCAAATACAATGGCTGGAGCTGACATTAAGATGCCAATATTCAACAGAAATGGGTTGGAAGACCTGGAACAACACTAGTTCCTTTGTGAATTTGTCTAGAGTATGAGGCAGATCCAGGATGAGAATATAAAAAATGCACAGATGATCATGACTCTGCGAGGTCGTGCACTTGACGGGTATCTGAAATTCTCCATAGAACTAGTAGGATTTTTCCCGAAAACACTGAACGAGATTCAATTGGGATTGATAGATGAATTCAAAAAGCCAAAGTATGAATCACATTATATCACTAAAATCAAAGAGATTAAAAGCCACCAACATAATCTGTTTGGGACTTTGACCAAATATTTAAGACATTAATGGCCAAAGTGAGTTTCCAAATGTCAGATGTGCAACACAAGGAATGTAACACCCCATTTTTGACCCTGTTTGCATCATGTATATAATGTAATTAATCATGGTGAGGAGCTAAAGGAAAAATCCCCACCATTGATTTGGTTGTGTATGTTTCGGCAATGCGGATAGTTGCCGATGGTATGTCGTGCTATCCAGCACATTATAAGTTTCCATCATGTAAATACACACATCAAATAAAATAAACCACAACCAGCTATGGTAGTGCAACGTTGAAATGAAAAGGGAATGATTCCAAAGGATAAGGGGTGGGGGATGTCAAACCTTAGTCTATGGGGGCGGAAACCCATGTGATTTCCATATTCCTTGTCTCATCCAACCTCTTCAACCTCTTTAATGTTTGTCTTGTTGTTGTTTGTTGAGGTAGTTATTGCTGAGTGGTGGTGGTTGTGGTAGGACTGTCAGTCCTTTCCCACGTTGCCACTCCACCAGTGAATGATTGCGTGAAGCAAATGAGTTTTGGTATATATTGATGTGACTAACAGCTGGAAGTATTTGGATCTTATAAATTCTGAAAATGCTTCAGTGATGGTTGTAGAAATGAAAAGGTTATATGCATCCAGATTTACCAAGTGTTTGGTTGATTGAAGCTCATGTTTCAGGTAGATCATTTCGAGCATGGCAGTGAGAGGTAAGATCCTGACCAATGCCAGAATCTACCATATGGTATGCATAATAGGTTGTTAAAATTTGAATTGTGAATTTTGGATTTAAGAAATTGCTGACAACTACTAGTCACTATTGGCTTGCATAAGATTGTGTTGGATGATTGAAGCTCAGGTTTCATGTAGATTATTTTGAGCATGGAAGTGAGAGGTAAGACCCTGACCAATGCCAGAATCTACCATGTGAAAGAGCCAAACCTTATGAGAAGAGTCTTATGCATAATGGGTTGATTAAATTTGAATTGTGAATCTCGGATTTAAGAATTGCTGACAACTACTAGTCACTATTGGGTGGCATAAGATTGTGTTTGGTTGATTGAAGATCAGGTTCCAGGTAGATTATTTCGAGCATGGAAGTGAGAGGTAAGACCATGACCAATGCCAGAATCTACCATGTGAAAGAGCCAAAACTTATGAGAAGAGTCTTATGCATAATGGGTTGATTAAATTTGAATTGTGAATTTTGGATTTAAGAATTGTTGACGACTACTAATCACTGTTGGGTTGTGTAAGATTGTGTCAGGAGGATGCATGGTAAGTGGGTATTCATGTTATGATAGTAAGAATAAAATTATAATGGGAATAGTAGTGCTTCTTACAAGAAACCCACAATTGAGCAAGTCAATTTATGTAGTAGATAGAATTGCAAATTCCTAATGAATTTGATTACTAATGTCATTGCTTGGTTATGGAACAATCAATTTGGATTGTATTATCAGGTAATGATTGACTGTTTGGATATTTGATGGATGTGCTAGGGGTACACACTATAGGAAGACCATGTGTGATGGCCTGCAGAAGCCAAACTTCATGGGAAGGTTTTCCCTTGGAAATGGGTTTCAGGTGAAACGCCATTGGACATTTTGAAAATGTCTCATCTGCACTGCATGTTTGGTAGTAACATGAGTGAGATGGTATAAATTATGTCGGTAAGACATATGTGAATGTGAAATGTAAAAAGGAGTTGGGATGGCAAACTAAGGGACTGTTAAATCAGGGAAGGAGCCCCCATTCCTCCTTGACAAAGGCATACTGCATCGGCAAATGGATAAGTGTTCTATGACCCTTGCTAAGAATATGCATGTTTAATTATTAAATTCCATATGCAGAACATGTTTTGATTTAATATCCATTATGACTGATTGCTTGAGTATGAATAGGGCCTACATGGCACACACCGGTAAAGGGTGCACACTTTTCTGATGTTGAGTCATGAAAGGGTTTTCAATATTGATTACACCGTAGGGAGCGGGTGCACTCCTGGTGTCTCAATACTTGATAGTGAATGATATGAAATATGATTATGGTTTTAGAGCAATAACGCTAATGAGTTTGCTTGTATTCCTTGAATTGCTTGTGTTGACAGGCTAAATAGATGAAGTTGGGTGTTGCACCCAAAAGGTAAAAGGTAAAAGGTAAAAGGTAAATGGTTGTTGTGAGGGGTTGTGGAGTAAGGGTTATTGTTGAAATAAGTGTATGTTGGTATAAGTGTATGTTGGGCTGTGATATGCCTGAGGATCCATAGTAGATCCTAGACCTGGAAATGGTCATGGTAAAGTTTCAAGCCCAGTCGACATGAGTGTGTTCTAGCTGGACATTAATTATTTGATGTTGTGGAGAAGCCGACGTGCTGACCTAACATCTAATTCCATAGGTGATCCCAAGGCTTGCAAAGCAAAGCAGGATCCTCTGGACGAACGAGGAAACACACAATACAGATAAGTATTGGATTATTTTGTTTATGAATATACCCATTTATATGATTTGGTTATGATGTTTTAAGCTCTTGTTCT
Source organism: Pseudotsuga menziesii (assembly GCA_001517045.1). Taxonomy (NCBI): domain Eukaryota; kingdom Viridiplantae; phylum Streptophyta; class Pinopsida; order Pinales; family Pinaceae; genus Pseudotsuga; species Pseudotsuga menziesii. The sequence continues at coordinate 144,596 of LPNX010801931.1, read as the reverse complement.
AGAGATAAAAACCGATGAGAATAAACTAAACATGTGAATCTATTCAATGTTTGGATATAGGTATCGCTGGAAGTGAGGACTATGAGAGCATCCTAGGGGTGCATGTGGACATGTGACTGTCCTGGAAATATCGGAATGAGCGGCAATGAAAAAGGTGCTAGTGAGACCGTGAGGTTCCTAGCAATTGAGACAAACCATGTGGAGAGACTCCATGGTTTAGAGGTATAGAATGGGACGGAGACACTAAGTGTCATGACCAAGAGGGATTTGTCTAGCATTCATGGTGAAGTGAAAGAGGTTGAGAGCATGAAAAGCCACAGTGGTGGTGTGGGTTCTAGGATGGAACAAAACAAAGAGGGGAAAAACTCTTGCTGCTCTCTCTTGCCCTTTTTAATTATGTATATGTATATATATATTTATGCATTGTGAAAACACAAGATTGTTGAATGCATGTATGACTGAAAATGGAATGTGTGTATTTGCTTAAAGTAAATTGTGAATGCTAGAGTGGTTAATTCCTTGCCCAATAATGGACATGAATGAGCTCATGTGCCTGTTGGGGAAGGCATGGAAAAATATGAAAGTCTCCTTGATGAGGCTTGGACTGTCATGCCAATTGGGTAATTAACTAACTGATTTTAATGTCTATATTATGCTTGGTCTGAAAGAATTTCAATGGTGCATTTCACAGGTGAGAAAAGTGAACCCAGGTGCTGCACATTGATCATGGAAGCAGATCAAAAGTTGATGGACTTGGCTAGAAGTCTCCTTCAAGCGATTGCCAAGACCCACGAGAATCTTGGGGATATGCTCAAGATACAGAAAAGGCAAAATGAAATGAACCACCAGATTTTGCAAGACTCTATTGGTTTGCAAAGGGAGGTGAAAAGCCTTCTAGGAGCAATCAAAAAAGGAAAGGAAGGTGGATCGGCAATGGGAAAATTGTCCAAGCGACCTGATAAGAAACAGTCCAGGCATGAAGACTCAAGGGAAATTGAGCAGGTAAAGATGAAGAAACCAATGAAAAGCTGCAGATGTGGAGGACATAATTTACGCTGGGACTGCCCAATGAGGGAACATGATGAGGGCAATAGCCGCAAAGTTCCTAGACTTCGGGATGAGCTGAAAGCTGAGAACCAGTAGGAAAATTCAATGGAATCCGAAGGGCTTGGTCTTGAGCGTTCAGAGTAAATGATGAAACGTGGGACATATCTGCAAAATTTTGAAATTTTGATGTGCAATTGTATATGTATTGTATATGAATTCCTATGTAATGGAACACCGAGGACGGTGTTATTCCAAGGGGGAGGGGAATGTAACACCCCAGTTTTGACCCCGTTTGCATGATGTATATAATGTAATTAATCATGGTGAGGAGCTAAAGGCAAAATCCCCACCATCGATTTTGTTGTGTATGTTTCAGCAATGGGGATAGTTGTCGATGGTATGTCGTGCTATCCGACACATTATAAGTTGGCATCATGTAAATACGCACATCAAATAAAATAAACCACAACCAGCTACGACAGTGCAACGTTGAAATGAAAAGGGAATGATTCCAAAGGATAAGGGGTGGGGGATGTCAAACCTTAGTCTATGGGGGGGGAAACCCATGTGATTTCCATCTTCCTTGTCTCATCCAACCTCTTCAACCTCTTTAATGTTTGTCTTGTTGTTGTTGGTTGAGGTAGGTATTGCTGAGTGGTGGTGGTTGTGGCAGGACTGTCAGTCCTTTCCCACATGCCCACTCCACCAGCGGATTCTTCCTCCTCATGTCACATGGGGGAAAAGGAAGCATTCACTCTCCACTCCCTCCATTTCTAGGCATTCTCACGGTGTATGTTCATCCTCCTCATGCAGAGCCGTTGTCTGTTCATCTTCCTCATGTAGAGGGGAAGTCTGTTCATCCGCGCGCATAGGGGGTTGTTCACGCTCACAAAGGGATGCACAGGTGGAGGTCAGTTCGTTTTCCTCATAGGCTGATTTGTGGGTTCTGTGTTGTTGTGTTGCTCGCGTAGCCGGCTGGGAGCTGTTTGGCCACTATCTCCCACGATCTTTCCTGTGGAGAACCATCCTCTACGCACAAGGACTGCGTAAGTCTCTTTCTGTTGCTTAGCTGTCCAAGATGGACTGCTGTCTTTCCTCATGCTATGATTTTCCATTTGTTGATTGCATATGTTGTTACATTTGGGGTCTGGTGCAAGTTTCTCTCATGCACAGACCGTTTGGAGCCATTTTCCCATGTTGTGAGCTATGCTCACTGATTACGTTGTGGGACTGTTGTCTTCCCCACGTTTTTGTTGGCTGTTGATTGCCACATCTGTGTTGAGTTCCCATGGCTATGCTGGGAGTTCTGTTTCTTATCCATTGTGGACTGTGTAAAGTTGCCACCGTTTCCTTGTGAGTTTGGGTTGTTGAAGTACCCTAGTTTTGGGTGTTGTTGCTGAGTTGTTTTGGCCACGCTAGGGCCAAGAACAACTCTGGGTTGCCTTGTGGGCTTCAGCTGTGTTTCATCTTTGGTTTGGGACTGTCCCTGGTTGCCTTTGCCTTCATCACAGAGCCGTGAGTGGATTGTTTTCTGCGGTACGCAGTGGGTGGTCTTTGGACTATTGAGAGTGGGATTAGAGGCTCGAGATGCATGAGAAGACTAGTGTTGAGGCCACCAGCTTGGTATTTAGCCTATTCTAGCTCCTTGACAACCTGGTGAACCCTATGGTGTGGGTTTGGCTGTGTGTTGGAAAAACTTGGCTATGTGTAAGCCTGGATTGACCCTTATTCCTTGAGGAATCATGCCTAGCTCGGGGGTGGCAGTGTTGCTGAGAGATTCATGAGCACGCGGGCCTATGGTTGGGTGGAACGTTGCAGCGACGTAGCTGGTTGTGGGGCAAGTTCTTCATCAAAAAGATAAATACTCATGACTGCTTCATCTCTGCAATTATAATGATGTCTAATGATTTATGATGAACATGTTGAATGCTGGAAATGTATATGTTTGCTTCCGCTGAAAGTTGAGTGATTATGCATCTGTGTATGATGGATTATGCATCCTGTTATGCATATTGTGTTTAATATTTTATTTCAGCATTGATTTATTTTGTTCATGTTCATGGGGCTGTTTGCCCGTTTGCTTGTGGTGTTCGTCGCGTCCTCTTCGTCGGTCGGAGGGTCGGGGACGTGACAAGGAATGGTTTATTTCCACCTTGTTACCACATATCTGAACCCTATTGATGCAACAAAAACTCATGTCATAGATATAGTCTCTCGAAATAACAATGAAATTAGAAGCTTCACCGGTTGGAGACACTAGCACGGGAATGATGCAAATTCATTCACATCTATCAAATCTTATGGTGCAGCTCCAGGAAATCAAAAGAGAAAAGAAATTTCAAGAATAAATATGGTGTACGAACACCATAAGGATAATTTCCTGACCCTCATGAACTATGTGGGAGTAGGTGCGTCGAACCCATTAAAAACCCAAGGAATTCCTTGGTGTAGAATATGCCAGACTAGGGGCTGGAAGTCCAAAGAATGTCTATACTTACAAAATATTGTAAGTACACAAGGTAGTCTATATTGTAAATTTTGTAGATCAGTAATCCATGATGAAAAATATTGCAGAGCATTCTAGCTACTGCAAGAAAAGACGATGGATACCTACTTAATGAAAAATGATGAGCAGATTCAAGATGAACTAGTGCATGTTTGGCTCGAGCGCTATCTTCCCGCCCGCTGTCTTCCAACTTGATTGGGTGGGAATAGATAAATTAAGTAAACACTCCTTAAATAGAGGTCGAAAAGGAGGAATTAAAAGACAAAGTGGTAGATCACATGGAATGGGACAACTCAATTTCCTCAATATGAACCTATGCAATATCAACAACCACAATACCCTTAACCGTAATACCAACAAAATCAATATCCTCAACAACAACAATACCCCCGCAAAGGGGGGGTGGGAACCTTAGAGGCCAAGGAAAACAACAAGGAGGAGGATTTGGTCGAGGAAGAGGCCAAGTCATATGTTATAATTATGGGAAGTCAGAATATTTTTCCCAAGATTGTCAAAGTCATATGGAAAATTATACATATTGTAAAGTAATTGATCACACCATCGAATAGTGTCTGCAACTTTTTGCGAGATAATAGGCTAGAACTATCCTAAACCAAAACCTTGTCACAGAATCAGAATCAGAATCCTGATCAAAATATTCATATTATTTATGCCGAACCAAGAGAACCTCACATTTTTGTAATTACAAGAGGAGGTGTTGCGACAGGATAAAACCAAAACACACAACAAGGACAACCATAGGTACAACCTGTGACACAAAAGAAAGCTCCGCTAGATGTCCAACATGAGAAATAAGTATTCTTGTAGGTGCAACCAAAATTTGTTGATGCCAATCATCCATCGACATATGGACAAGTCAAGACCATGCCCGAATGATTTGAACAACTAATCAGGAAGCTGCCAATAAAAAAGGTTAGTAATCTTAAAGAATTTTTCAAAAGTTGTTTATCAATAATCAATGATAAAGATGTCGTCGTAAAACTGACATCACTAATAGAAGAACCACCAAAAGACCTGGGATCTGAAAAAAGAGTTAATGATATCGGGAAAAAAATGAAGACAAGCTAAGAACTGCGAATTACTATGCAGATAGGAGACTATGATATGGATTATATCATATTATATTTGGGCTCAGATGTCAACATATTGACAAGGAAAACATGGGGGAGCATGAACAATATGCAACTAGATTGGTCTACCATTCAACTAAGGCTTGTGAACCATTCGAAGGTTCTACCAATTGGTAGAATCACGCAAGTTCCTGTAGAAGTCGAAGGATTGAGAACATATGTCGAATTCAAATTTATTGACATTATTGATGACGCAAACCCATATCCCACACTCCTAGGAATTGATTGGGAAATAGACAACCAAACTATTATAAACTTCAAGAAGAGGATATTATATTTTGAATATTTTGAAATAAGAGTAGTTGTGCCAATTGATCCGCTAGAAGGATAGAGATATGTCGATCTTGTGCATAGCGAAAGGAAAGACAATTATCTAGATCAATTGTATAATATCATGTCTTTGAAAGAATGTTATATAAACCCAAAAGCTGATGGAAAACTGAGTTGGCAGAGTGTAAGTTCATGTACGCCCGACTCAGGCAATGCCCTCGAAAATTGGAAGAATAGGCTACATGAGGTATCCATGAGAATATGTGCAAGAATCACAAGACATGTCCGCAGGGTAGGAGTCGAAGCATGCACACTTCCTACATATGAAGGATTACCTTACCTTGCATCTTTTTTGGAAGAATTTGAATAAAAAGTCACAGAATCGCAATGATTGTCCACTTTGGACTACATGCTGAAAGTTGCGCCCTCTAGAAGGTGGGGTACACACAAACACTCTATATTTGAGGATTTTGACAAGGTTCCAACATCATTATTGGTAGAAATTCAACCCATGGAGTTGTATGTGGATTTGTAACGATGCATGAGCACCATCGAGAGATGACCAATTCCCTATGAATATGGGTCATTTTAAAGAAAGTACTAGTCTAGGGAATTAGACAAGGTACCCATGCCATTTGTTGAAATTTAACCCATGCAGTTGTATGCGGAGTTTAAGTGATGTTGGAGTAGCATGGGGGGCTAAAAATTGATACCAACTCCCTCTACATATTATTCTTTCAACAAAATCTTAAATAAATGACATTTGTAGAAATTAAACCCATCTAGTGATAGTGATGCACAAGCAGCATAAGAGATCCTACATAAGACTGCATCCTAACTCCTTGCGAATATGGGTCCTTAGCCAAAATTTAAAACCACATTGGACAAGGTACCCTCTTCGTTTGTAGAAATTCAACCTATTGATTTGTAACAATGAAGGGGCACTGTGAGTGAATCAAACTCAAGACATACTTGTTGTGGATATGGATTCTGACAAAAATATCAAACTGATGCATTTGGAAAGGTACCTATGTGATTGATAGAAATTCAATCCAGATATTCATGGGAGAAGTTTAATAATACATTGAAATTGCAAAAAAATGAACTCTCCCAAAATAACAAACAAAAAAGTTTTAAAATTGACATAGCATTAAAACAAAAAGAACACCTTAAATGAATTTAAATTACATGAATTTATGCTAACAAGAGCCAATTACTAATAACCACCTAAAAAACCTTAATACTTGGTTGAGTTAAGGAACCATGGGTGGAGTAGAGAATGTGCACCAGCTTTAGTTCCCACAAGATATACCATGAGTAGCACGATATTGTTTTAATTTTAATTGGTTAAAAATAGTTGTAAAAAAAATAAGTAAAACTATCAAACAAATAAAAAGTAAAACTATCCGAAGAAATAAAAAATAAAATAGAATAGTTTATATGATTTTTCCTCTAATATCTAGTTGTTAATTTTCAGCTTTAATGTCATTTTGGATGTATTTCAAATTGTAACCATAAAGGAGATCATTATTTCTACAATCACACATAATGTGTTTCGTTTATTGTTGTCCAAGATTGTTTTAATTATTTGGATTATGTGAGTTTAATATATTATTATATAGATTTATTTAAAAGAATTTTATCAAGTATTGGGAGATCAAATATTAAATGTAAATTTTTTTAATAATATTTTATTATTTTTTATAAAAAAAATATATTAACTCTAAGTTATAGGTTTCTCCTATACTGTTATGTAAAATGTACGTCTTCAATATAATTACAAAAATTATTTTAATTTGAACTAGTCAACCATCCAAATTGGTTATTTAGATTATGGAGTATTTATTTATGGAACAGTCGTTTCAGTTACCATCATATTGTTGTTCCAAATTGATTGTTTAGATCGTGTGAATTTTAATACACAATTAATGAAGAGTGTTTTAATCTAAAATGATTTATAAGTAGGCGGGCCATCCAAAATGATTATTTAAATGGTGTGAGTATTTATTTATCGAGAAGTCGTTTCAATTACCATCACATTCATGTTCCAAATTGATTATTTTGATCGTGCATGAGTATTTATTTACTAGGGAGCATCGTTTCAATTACCATCACATTCATGTTCTATTCCGGAGATTAGTGTTAGGGAACGCTTTATATTCTCTACTGCCTCAGGATTTTCCATAGCTTTCAATCTCTTCTTTCATTTAGGATTAGGATTTGGTAAGCACGATGGATAAAAACGAAGAAGGAGTACATTCCAAATCCAACAATGCTGCATTGGAAAACACAATTAAAAACCTCAAGCAACCTTCAACAGAAGAAGTCCAAGATGACTCAGATACGATTCAGCATTACAGGTACAACAAGATAACATAATATTCTTTGAGAAAGGAAAATGAAAGGCTGTAAAAGGAGTTTAAAAATGTCATGTCTTTGCTGGAAATAAGAAATAAAAAATCGGGAGTTGAAGTTGCGAGACTTAAGAAGTAGGTTGAGGAGCTGAGCAAAGAAAATGAAGAGTTGCAGGAAACCCATGCCAAAATCTTGCAAGAAAATGAAAAGCACGTTGGAAGTAGTTAACTACTCCACCGCTGAGAACAATTGCCCGCTGGAAAGTTGAAGAGGCAACGTGGTTCAATATACTCAACAGCTAAAAATGTAACCACCTAGATTTGTGGCTGCTGCACTCCTGAAGAGTTGCAGCACTTCCACACCTCCACACCGTTTTGTTTTTTTTCATGCTGTCAAATTTTCAAAGGGATAGCACACCACATCAATTTCTCAAGAAGCAGTTGTAGCCCCTGTCACAGCTCAAGAAATAATTATTGGGCAGAGCATTACATTGTTTTTGAAAAGCCAATTTTTTAAGAGCCATTCACTAACCTGTTCGAGCCGATCACATTGTTGAAGGAGCATTCATGGTTCCTATTGCAGCTCATGAAAGGGCAGAAAACTTATTAAATTCTGACAAACATTAAAATTATAGATCATGAAAAATTGTTTTGATTAAGCCAGCAGAGTGCATCAACTTACTAAAGAGGCGTCACAGTTTTCCACTCTGTCAGTAACAAAGCATTTGCAAAGAAGTCCGTTTTTGTATTGTGAAGGGTCAAGTAGCAAATAATGACCGACTTAGCTAAATATTCTATATGTACCTAGCTTGTAATCATGTTTGGACAGATAGAGATGTAGATCAAGATACAGAGTTGAACTCTGAAATTTACTGTGTTATTTTTGTGTTTACTCTATTCTTGAGTTAGAAAACTCAGTTTTATTTCTTGATGTGAGTTTGCTGTAGCAGCCGGAGTTCATTTGTGTGAATGATGTTTGTTTATTCAATAGAATGTTTGTGATAAGTTTATGGACACAGGGGTCATCCAAAACTTGTTAAAAAGTCAGCTGTGTGTGAGCTGTGCACGTGCTGTAGGTGACATTAGCACTCATAGCTAGCTGAAACAAGAGTATAGAGTGTTGCTGGCTATAACAGGTAGCTGCAACACAATCTTGGAAGTGCCGGTAGAAATAGTAGCTGCTCTGTAACAATCCTGTAGGTGTTGAGTTGTTATTTTGAGCTCTGTCAGTAAAGCTTTACATTGCTGAGAAAATATGTACATCGATGAGAAGGGCTGAACATTGACATTGAGCGTAAGTGGGTTTTTGAGCTTTACATGAAGTCTCAAGTGCTGCTAAGGAAAGGAGTGGCACTCCCCTGCCTTCCCCACAGTGGTATCAGAACTGAATTTTTATGATTTTTGTTTGTTGGTCATGTGCTCACTTCATGAATGAGCCGTATGATTGTATGCTGAACTGTTTGTATTTGGTTTGGAAATTTTGTTGTTGAGTCTTACTCCAACACCCTCTTCCCGCTACATTAAAAGAGCAGAAGTAAGTTCAGTTTGTATTTTCAAATCATTCTTGGTGAGAGCCCCTATTGTCCCTCAAATAAAGGTTGAGTCATCATTTACCAGCTGAAGGCTGAATCAAGTGTCTCTAGTGTCTCTTGTTGGTTAAAATGTTCAAGCTTGGTCGTGGCTTGTGTAAACAAATGAAAGTGTTGGAGTCCGTGGATGAAGATGACTCAGTGTCAAGTTTGATAAATCGAAAGGAAGACATTCTTCCTCGTTGAGAGCTCCCATATAGTTTAATGGTTGAGCAGTTTGAATTCCAATGTTTTGGAAGTTTGCTTGGTTTGATTTAAAGCCATTTTGCGTGAAAGAGGATCGGGAGGCTGTATCCAATAGAAATTTAAATTTTATGCAAGTATTTGTTTGAAAACAGAGACCTGGGGAAAATAAGAAGGATTAAAGAGATGAAGAATAATATTGGTGATACAAAAGAAGTTGGTTTTTCAATTGCAGAAATATTAGAAGAAGCCACCGAGAAACCTGCTGAAGCAAATGAAGTTCAAGAAAAGCTAGTGGATGCATGGAGCAGCATCTATTATCCACCGCCATATTTCTCAGGTACAATTTATGAATGTTGGTAAGTTAATATAAAAAAATAATTGCATGCTAGAGGTTTATGGAATTTTGTTAAGGATGGAGTTAAGAAACTCCAGGATGAGGCAGAGGATGCATTTGTCTTGTACTACATCCAGCAAGATCTGGATGATAATATATTTTATATAATTGCTGAAGCAGACATAGCTAGAGAAGCCTGAGAAAGTTTTAAGAAAAAGTTTGATGTAAGGGGGATCTATATGGTTGAGTCGTAGCCTCTTAACATTTCAACAGACGAATTTGCAGAAGCAGTAGAAGATAGTCAAATTATTTGTAAATCTTGCAATTGTGTTGATATATCAAATGATGAAAATGATTTTGAAACTAAAGGTGAAAATGAGGTTGTTGTATGTGGTATAATAGCAACAGAGTTTGAAGAAGTTGAAATTTCTATTGATAAAGATGTTGATGTAGTTTCAAATTTAGATGTCACTGAAGTAAATGATGGAATGGTTAACATGCAGAATGTTGACGAAGATGATAAATTTCTCAAGTGTGAAGAGAACAAAGAAGTATTTGTGCAAGAAGAGTCCTTGAAGGACACATCCATGAAGATATTTAAATCATGTATTGAATGTGATGATTGTGTAGACATCACTGAAGATGTTATAGAAGTCAAAGACAAAGATGGGCTTGTTGAATAAACTATAGTAGTTATGTTGCAGAAAATGAAGAGTGTTTCACTCATCCATTTGGTGATCCTAAGGAAGCTGATAATGCTTCATGTGAAAAATACACTCATGAAAATGGTGTATCTCATGATAGAAAAAGTGTTGGTGATATTTTTGAAGAAGAATCTGCAGAGATATTGAATGGTGCAGATAAGGACAGAAAAAAGAACAAGATTTTTGCTAATAAATTGTTTGTTAGTGATTGTGCAGGTACAAAGAAAGAAAATGATGAAGTCTTGGCGTATAAGTCAAATATTGAAGGTGAAGCAACTACGAGTGTAGCATTTTGTTCTTTGAATATTCCAATGATGTGTGTTGTTGATGACAATGATGAAGAAGGTGCAAATGAAGGAGCTAGTATCTGTGAAATTTTCCATGGAGAAGAAATGGTCAATGATGATCATGATTATATGGTGAAGACTTCCATATCGGCAGTGTGTTGACTAACACCAAAATCTAAGAAAGATAAAGTGCACTGTGTTGAAGTGCCTGAACCTGTTTATGAGTTTTTTTGAAAATATTGATGATTTTAATTTTATTGAAGAATTTGATAAGATTGTTGAAGATTGCACAGAAGTTGCAGCAAATGAAATAGATAAATCAAAAGAAAAAGGAATTTAGAAAGATGTCGGAAATGTTGATGATTTGGAGATTGGAGAAGTGGTGATTGTGATAGAGTTGCATAATGATAACACTCAAAGTGTTGTATTTTCTGTTGTAGAGAGAGGAACTGAAATAATGAATGATGTTCTTGATGAACAATTGAAATTTTTGGAAGAATGGCTTGAAAAGAAAAGATATGATGATAAAGGTGATAGTCTTGTTGTGGAAGGAGAAATGAAGAAAGTTGGTTACCTTGTTGCAGCAACAGAGGCAGATTTGATTGAAGAGATAGTGCCAGCTCTCAGAGAAGAACAAAATGAAAAGAATCAATAGGGTTCACAATATGATAATTTGTATAATGTTGACAAAATGTTTGAATGTGAAGGTGAGAAACCAATGGAAGATGAAGAAGAATACATTGAAGATGATATTGGAAATTATGAGTTTGATTTGAAAGAAGAAAATTGCATCAAAGATGAATTGGATGAAGAATCAGTCGAAAATATCTTCATGTCATGGAGTCCAAAAGAAATTGGGCATTATTATCAATTAATATGTCTATAGAATGAAGATAGCTTGTGGGATCTTTGTATGCCCATGTTGCAGTATTCAGAAGAAAATATTTGGATTGAAGTCCTTGGGATAAAGGACATTGAAAATTTGAATGATGATAAGTAAATTGAAGAATGTTTTGCAATTGAAGTTGATCATAATGGATTGATGGTAAATAAAACAGTGAAGATGAAGAATCAAAAGTATCTTTGGTATAAAGTTTGGCATTCTAAGCCAAGTAATGATGAAGCCGAAGCTCAGAATGATGTGATTGAAATTATGATAAATGATTTGTTTGCAAAGGCCAAAAAGATTGAATGCAATGGTCTTGATGCTGAAATATTATATTTTGAGGAGAACAAGTATCATGGAGTTGCTAAACAAAAGGATTTCATATTGTTAAGATACAAAGTCAAGATGAAGAAATGGTTGAAGCCAGAAATGAAGCAAGAGTTGAAGAAAATCAAGGTAAAGATGAAGATAAAATAGAAAACAAAGTTTGCATATTTCAAAGTTTGGATTTGAAAGAAATAGAAATGATGCACTAGTATGTTCCAACAAAGAATGTGAACAAATTTTTGAAGTTGTTTGGATACTGATATAAGCCTTGTTGAGACTTAGACTAGCAGGAATTATAGTTTAAATGTTGCTTTGTAAAAATTGTAGTTGTTTGTGTTTGATGTATTTGGGTGTAGTAATTAAGGGGGAGAATTATGGAAGTAGTTAATTACTCAACCGTCGAGAACAATTGGGCGCTGGAAAGCTAAAGAGGCAACGCGGTTCAATATACTTAACCGTGGGAAATGTAACCACCCAGATTTGTGGCCGCTGCACTCCTGAAGAGTTGCAACACCGCCACACCATTTTGTTTTTTTCCATGTTGTCAAAGTTTCAAAGGGACATCACACCACATCAATTTCTGAAGAAGTAGTTGCAGCCCCTGTCATAGCTCATGAAATAATTATCGAGCAGAGCATTACATTGCTTTTGAAAAGCCAATTTTTTAAGAGCCATTCACTAACCTATTCGAGCCAATCACATTGTTGAAGGAGCATTCACTGTTCTTGTTGCAGCTCATGAAAGGGAAGAAAACTTATTAAATTTTGACAAACATTAAAATTATAGATCATGAAAAATTGTTTGGATTAAGCCAGTGGAGCGCATCAACTTACTGAAGAGCCGTCATAGTTTTCCACTCTGTCAGACTGTAACTATAACAGATCATTTGAAAAGAAGTCTATTTTTGTATTGTGAAGGGTCAAGTGGCAGTTAATGACTGACTTAGCTAAATATCCTATATATACCTAGATTCTAATCATGTTTGGATAGACAGAGATGTAGATTAAGATACAGAGTTGAACTCTAAAATTTACTGTGTTATTTTTTTGTTTACTCTGTTCTTGAGTTAGAAAACTTAGTTTTATTTCTTAATGTGAGTTTGTTGTAGCAGTTGGAGTTCATTTGTGTGAATGATGTTTATTTATTCAGTAGAATTTTTGTGATAAGTTTATGGATGCAGGGGTCATTTGAAACTTGTTAAAAGTCAGATGTGTGTGAGCTGTGGGTGTGTTGTAGGTGACATCAGCATTCACAACTGGCTGAAACAAGTGTATAGAGTGTTGCTGGCTGTAATAGATAGCTGCCGCACAATCTTGGAAGTGCCAGTAGCAATAGCAGCTGAACTGTAACTATCTTGTAGGTGTTCGGTTGTTATTTTGAGCTCTATCAGTAAAGTTGTACATTGCTGAGAAAAGTTGTACATTGCTGAGAAAGGATGAACATTGACTTTAAGTGGTTTTTTGAGCTGTACGTGAAGTCTCAAGTGCTGCTAAGGAAAGGAGCGGCACTCCCCTGCCTTCCCCACATAGAAGAGAATGAAAATTGACTCACTACATCTTGATTTATGGGCTCAACTTTCATTAATTAGTGCTTCAAAATTGTTCTGCGAAGAGAAAAGAAATTCCTTACAAAGTGAAATGGATAGAAGAACATTGGTTTCAGAGGAAGAGAAGGTGAATATCAAGGTCATATTAGGGGAGTTGCAAACATTTATGGAGAATCTCAATAAGGATCTTGAATCCTCCAGGGCAATGGAAGAGGAGAAGCAAAGCCAAATAATTGATTTACAATATCAACTTTCACCCCTTCCTGCTGCAAAGATGTTCTCCCTTTTCATGTTCTCTCTTCTTTTATAATAAAATAAAAAGATTATGAAGATACCAAACTAATAAATAGTTATATATATATATTTTTAATTTTCTTTCACTGTGAATGAAATGCATTATTGATTTATATAGATAATGCACTATGGATTGTTGTTTTTATCATATACCCAGTTGATACTTTTACATATTAATCTTCCACTTCAAATGGATGAAATGAATTCTCGCTTTATCATATACCCAAAATATACTCTTTACATATTAATATTATAATTCACATGGATGATTAAAAAAATATTGGTACTTTAAATTATTATATCGATGATTTAGCAACAATACATCGAACTTCAACTTAGGCTAGAGATCATGGAATTTTATAATGATTTACATTATAAGTTTTAATGGCATAGTTAAAATTTATATGTTTTCTCATCTTATAATTAACAAAGAAAAAAAAATTGTTTTGGATCATGTCATACATAATTCTTTTGCATGGTTGCTAGATGAACATTTCATACTTGTTCATATGGAAGAGTGTCAAATAGTCCACTAGAAGCTAGCTTTCAAAGTACTCAATGCAACATATTTTATCTTTCAATATGAAAGCTTATAAGAGTGACATTAGTTGAAACATAACAAGTGGAATTTCTTGTTTCATAGTTACATCCATATGTGCATTTATATCAAAGATGAATTCAAATTAATAGCTATATATAATCCTCTTCATCAGTTATAACTTCACTATGTAGAAATACTAGTAGAAGAGAACTATTCATTCAAATGAATTATATGAGATTTACTAATTCCAATGCATACATGACCCTTAAAGGCATTATTTCTAAGTCATTGGCAATACTAGCACACCACCCGAGATGATTATTTTAACATCAATAAAAGCCATAAGATAATTTCATTTTAACATTCAACTATAACACTATGGGTGAAAGGTATGTTAACTTTTAAGGATGACCATTCTAAGGACAAGTTCAATTCCTTTAATCACATGAATTATACAAGATATACATTGAATAAGAATAAGAAACGTCAATAATTAAATATCTTATCCTTCTCGGTGAATAACTAAATTACTCAATAGGTAACCAAGCTAAATAATTCATAATGCACTACATGTAAACATTTTCTAACTTCTTGTGGGTGGACATGATTAGGTCATGATGGTAATATCAATTTAAAATAAAATGCGATAATTTAAATAAGTATTTATACATTTTCAGAATAATCACAAATCATTTTCGAGTTCATCAAACTACTCAAGACAACAATCTCATATAGTTCTAAGTATAGAGAAAATAACTAGTTCCTATGTATCGAATACAACATCTTTGTACATTTAACAAAGTATATAAAACAATGTCATTCATTCTCATTGAGGCCATACAACCCCTAGTGTTTTTTAACAGAAATGAGTAAAATTTTATACTATCAAAATCCCAAATGCAGAAGCATTGGGAAGAGTACATCAAACCTTCAACTGAGATAAAAAATTATTTCAAACATCACTACAAATCTCTTCTGTTCCATATTCTCTGTAAGATGGAAAAAAAAATCTATGGACCTAATAGCTATATGTCGGAATATATAGACAAACTATCCCAAAAGAAGACAAAAAACATCTCGTAGAACCTGATTATTTTCCTAGGGAGGTCCATGGGCCTATTCCATCAGCAGTGTTATGGTTGGGTTCCACCTCTTTCCTAACTTGGGATTCAAAGAGAATCGCTCCAAGTTGAATTTTCACTTGAATCAGCATGTTCAGGATCTCTTGGATAGCTTAAGTGTGCTTTTGTTGGCAATTATCCACAATTTTGTCTTGTTCCAATTGACCCACTTTGGTTTCATGAATGTCTTCATCCACTCGCTTCGGACACTCTTCCATCTCACGTATGAACCTATGCGATTGACGCTTTTGAGTTTTCACATCTTCCTTTACTGTGCCCAGACAATGACCCATGAATGCCATTTCATTTTACGAGAAACAAGAATGACTTCCATCGCTAGTGTCCATAGCCTTTAACCCAGTGACTGAGTGCAGAGCCTCTTTAAACCCACACATTTGATGCATAGTGTGATGTTGGAGGATAATCAACAGAGCATGATACAAGGTGGTAGAAACAATGAGCATATTCTTGCATCCATTCAATAAAATCATAAGAACACATGCACTAGAATGATTATCGGTCCAACAAATCCATTCACGCGCATCCATGATGAGGTTTGTAATCACTCGAGAATGATTCAAATCTCTCAAATCCTTTCTTCTCTCATTGATGGCTCTAGTGGTGTCATCAAATTTGCAAACCAAAGTACTATCTAAATGGATGGAGCATTGCAATATCAGAGCTCCAGGAAAATCCATCAACTATGCACACTCGAAAGACACTACTTCTCCCAACTCTTTCCACCTTTAAACGACATTTGTACTACCACCTTCCCAAGATGATTCTCCATGTGGAGGGAAGGACAACACACGACCAAGATAGGTTGTGTTTCCTTTTAGGGGAACGGGTCCTAATCAAAAACATGATTTTTTAGCAATAGGGCATTACGTTCCAAGCCCACCGCTATGTTTTAATCATGATCACCTTCCCTATTGTTTCTACGGAGAACATGAAAATAATGGAGATTTTGTAATTTTGAATCTGATTCTTGGATTCTAAGAACTATTTGTTTTAAATAGATGTCCTTCGAGATGGATTTTCTCATCATGACACCAATGAGCCTTTAGGAGTCTCCTATGATCCTTTCATGCATTATTCCTTTTTTCCTAATATATTGAAGTCCTTGAAGAAGTGCCAAAGCTTCTGCTTGGTTATTAGTAGCACTACCCAATCCCCAAGTATACCGGAAATCAATTGAGTCATCGAGACCAAAGATAATCCCTTCCCCTACTGCAACCACTGGATTTTATTTTGCAGCTCCATAAAAAAATAGACTATATAGCTATGATCCTTAGTGCCACTGGAGAAATTTGTCTTCCTCAAGTCTAATTTTCCAAATCTCCATCAGGCCAAAGGGAGTATCCAGGTGAGAGAAACTAAGACCCAACTATTCTCCCCAAGAAAATTCCTTTATGAAAAAAATAGAAGTATTATTTTTAGTTAGATTTATTTGAATAAATTCCTTTATAAGACCTTTGATTTTTGTAACCACCTGTATTGGAGGAGATGCTTTATCTCGAAATATTCTAGCATTTGTTTCCAACTAGATTTTCGAGAGGATAAATTTTGGAATTGTCAACAAACCTAACTTGAACCAACCTTTTAGGAAATGGAGTGAGGATACAGGGAACCCCATCTAGTTAATAGAGAGGGAATATTTCTCAAGAATTATATTCTTGGGTTCCAAAAACTAAGGGGTTCCTGCCAAAATTCCTTATCATCTTGACATTTTAGAAATAGATTCTTAGAAGGTTCTTCCTGCTCATAACAAAGAGTAAACCAAGAGGGACTAGAAATACCTCTTTTCTGTAAATTTTCATTTGTTAGAATAATTTGATTTTCGAGAGTCCAAATAAAAATGTCAACCTTTGGTATACATTTTTCTTTCCACATGACATTCCATAATGCTGGGTTGGGGGGCGGGGCGTTCAATATGCCTTAAGGGCCTGATCTCCCTCATCCACCGAATAATGGTAAGATCCATCTCCCCAAACTCTCGTATCATTATCCCTCACTAAGAATGGATATTTTTCTTTTAATAGAGACATCATAGAATTCCATGGCTGGAGGAGAGGCACCAGAGGGTCTAGCCCTTTCCATCCACACCAGTAGTTCTCCACATTATCCCAAACTGAGAGATCCCATAGATTCTTTATGCCTTGAATCATTATCAATATTTTAAGCGGCTCCATGTCCACAATAATGGAGAATAATTTTCTTCCCATTATTGGATCCTCCCAAAGATCAATACTTTTCCCATTTCCTAGAATCCAAAAGAGCTTTGTTTGAAAGAATGTTTGAGTTTTTTTAAAATTATGGAAAATAGTGGATACCGAGAGAATCATACGGGGATTATCCGGACTGCGTAAATGAGTTATTGTTAAATATTTTTTCCAAATAACTCTTCTGATCCATATTGGATTTCCTGATACTTCCCTCCATAGAATTTTTGCTTGAAGTGCAAGGTTACGGGATTTGAGATATTTGATTTGAAGCCCTCCTTTCTTGTATTATTCTGTCACTTTTTCCCAGCTAACTAGTGGTAATGTTTTGTCATTCTTATTTCATCATTTAAGAAGGAAGTGCTGATTTAACCTTTCCATCATGTGCAAAATTTTGGTAGGTGCTAGAAACAATGAACACTAATAAATGGGAAAAGATGGATGATAAAAATTTGATGAGAACTAGGTTACCTTCTATATTTACCCACCGAGTTTCCTAGGAAGGCAAGCGCAACTTGAATTTTTCTACCAGAGGAATCGAATGATTCCCTAAGGGATATTTTTTGAAAATTGAAAGGCTAGGGTATTTAAAGGAATACCACTATATCTTACCTTGAAAACAAAAATTTCTTGCGATAATGCTTAATTCTCAAATAGAGATGTTACACCCATAAACTTGACTTTTACCTGCATTCATTCTACTTCTTGAAACAATACAAAAGGAGTCAAGGCCAGCTTTAAAAGTGGAAACCTAAGGGGAATCTCTTCATAATAAGAGTATCATCCAAGAATTGGGCATGGTTAATATATTGGACTCCACTTGCAATTCTAAGGCCTAACAAATATTGATCTTGTCGCCTTTTTTCCAATAGGAAACTTAGGACCGATTCTTGGAGAACAAAAACCATGGGAGAGAGAGGAAAACCCTATCGTAGTCTTATAGATTTTTTAAATAAATATGTTGGTCTACAATTCACCAGAGGGGATATCCAAGGTTCCGCTATGTAGGATTTTACCCAGTTGATGAAATTTGAGCCAAACCCGAACCAATTGAGGACATCGATAAGGAATGAATGTCTAACTTGGTCAAAAGAACTTATAAGATCAATCTAGACTACCATTACATTTTCCTTTCATTGAATGCTAGAATGGATCACTTTTTGAACAAGAATGATGATATCCATGATTTGTCGGCCTTTTACAAATCATCCTTGCTTAGAAGGGACTAATTTTGGCATGATGTATCTCATCTTGTTAACAATTACTTTAGCAATCATCTTATAGATTATATTTAACAATGAAATTAGTTTAAACCGGTTAAAATAATTCACTCTTTGATTTATTTATTTTGGGATTAAGGATAAAAAGGCCGAGTTCATTCTCCCTTTGATTTTTCAAAAAGATTGATATTTTAGGAGCATCTTGTGCGAATATTTTTTGACCACTTTCCAACATACTTTAACATAGTCTAGAAGTGATACCATCTACACCAGGCACTTGATCAGGTTCAATTTTTTCAATGGAAATTTTATTTCACATCGACTAACTGGTTTAGTAAGCTTGAGATTCATCTGAACCATTATCATAGTGGGCACCTGATCTATAAAATTTGTCATTATGAAATCAAATCCTTCTCCTATGTATAATCTTTTAAAATGTTGATGGGTATCCATTTTAATGTTAGTGAAATCAGAGAAGGTTTGATCATGTACCTTAATCTCATTAATCGAATTAAAGTGTCACCTGGATTGGGAATTCTTATGAAAGTAATAAGTGTTTCTATTTCCCGATTTTAGCTATATACTTTATGATTTTTTACACCAAAATTATTTCTCTTTTACATAGGCAGCACGCAGATCAACTTGCAATGAATCATCCTTACTTAATATTTCCTTTCTGATTTCCATGATTTCCATTTGCAATTGATAGGTTCCTATACTTTTTGTGCTTCTTTCCTATCCTCAATTGGAGATGGTACGTCTTTTTCCCATCCTTTAATTCTTTCATAACCCTTCTTAGTTTTCTTCCCACTTGAAGAAAGGGGATCCTGAGACCCGAGTACTCCAAGCAGCATGAACTCTTTGTAGAAAGTACTATTTTTTTATCCACAGAGGTATGAATCAAAATAGGATGGGGCCTATATTAGGACTTTCCTTTAGTTCCATGTTTATAGGCCCGTGATCTCAAATACCTATGGGAAAAATCGAAGAGCTATCCTCCGAGCCATGAACAAGAAATGAATTTTGTAACAAGAATCTATCCAACCTTGCAGCAATATGCCCAGATCTTGTTCTTTGATTTGTCCAATTATACATACATTTCGTTGGTTTAACATCCATCACATTCCATTCATGCATGGGATCGTTGACCCATTACCTGGATGGATCTCTAACACTAGTCCCTCCTCTTTTCTCATTAAGGCTAAGAGTAATATTTAGATATCTCGCCAAATTTATTTTTTTAAGTATATCTCATGTGAAAGCACATCAATGGCATCCCAATATAGTTTCTTTCACTAAAATTATCAGGAACGTAAATTTTAAAGAGACCTACCATATTTCTTGATGCCTTGTGTTAGAGTTACATGAAAATCCAATGATATTCTAGTCGCTCTTGCACCAATTCATATTTTTGCTTCATCCCATAGAGTTTCAATACCTCCTGGCGCACTTCTACATGAGATATTTCCCTTCACTGATCCACAATTACCTTATGGAAACCAACCCAAGTTATATTTCTTACTAGTGTGTGCAATAAGAGTCTATCATATTTTATGTTATTGGAGAACCTCTTGGAACATTAATTCATGGATTCTCAAGCATTTGTGAGTAGAAAAAATAGTAGGGTAAAGGTTCCTAACACATCTAACCTCTATGATCACCTACGCCAGTCTAGTTTCCCTTTTTAAAATTTCAACTCTGTTTCTAAATTTTAGTTTCTTGTTAAAGACAGTCTGATAATGGTCATCAACAACAATAGGAAGCTATATATCTACATGATAAAATGATAGAATTAGTGATGATTCTAAGGGATATGAGATGATCGAGAAAACACAACTGGCATAGCTTCTGACAATAGAATAAAGGACTTCTAACAACTATAGAATAGGATTTTCAAAATTGATAGAAGTTTCAAAAAAGTGTGTCCACCCCCATTTTTCAATAACTACATGATGTCACTTTTACCACCAACTTCACACATGCATTCAATTATTTGAAATAGTCAAAAGAAGGAAATTGACCTATTTAAATCACATGGACATAATTAGATTAGTTCTAAGCTTAACACTTGGCAACAAAGGATTTAGTTTCCTATAGGCCCCATTTCTTCTTCCCCTCTGGTGGAATCATATCCCCTCTTTTTCTCTTTACACAACCATTTGTACCATTTTATTATTTCTCCAACATAATAATTACATAGATTTTTAATTAGCATGACAAGCCAACCATTTGGTCCAAATAAAAATATTTACATCACATATTCTTAGTCATTTACAACTTAGGCCTTTTCCTTGTCAAGCTATACATTAGGAATCCATACAAGAATATTTACAAAATTTACATCATTTTGATTCAATATATTCCTAGTCTAAATTGGAGGTGTTGCACCACATAGGGATAGGGATATAGTCTTTGTAAGTCATAATTCGTTATGAGGATTAGGATATTAGACCCTCTAGAATATTTTTTAAATTGTGTGCATTACTAGATCCACATGTGTGGGTAATGGGTTCAAATGCAACATCTAGTTAGTATTATGCAGTAAAATCATAGGTCAACTAGCAAGAGGAATTACTTATTCATATCAACTATGATTAAAATTCACTTTGGACTATTGGAAATAACACTATGATTAGAATAGTATCAAAGGAGAAAATAGTTTGTTCATAAATATTTGTCTCCAAAATTGTCATCTAATACCTATAGGGTCGAGAAATTTTAGGACCCCCAATTTCAAAAGTAGGACCTACGCCTAAAATAGATGTTACAAGTCCATGGTTTCGATTTTCCACTCCATTTTGAACACCAAACAACTGCAAAAAAATATATATTGATCCATTTAAAATAAATACCAAGGTATGATTCTTAAGGAATACAAAACACAAAGCATCATCCATCATTGGATATAAAACACTACTCGTTTATTTTATGAGTGTCTAGAAAAGTATATGAATAGAATTTTCATTGTGTTAACCTTTATATTATCTTTTCCTAGCCTTATTGAATTGAATTATACCATTTCAACCATTGACTCTTCTACGTATCTAAAATTTGAACTAGGAGCTATAATTGCACCTGGGATGATATTCATTGCAAGGATATTGTTATTATGATTTATAATAAGTCCAATAATAACAACACCATAGTAAATAAAGTTGTTAAAGGAAAGAAAATTTATAAAAAAACATGTTAGAACAATATGATAAGTAGAGTTGTCAAAATATTGGAACAATAAAGGACTATCAAAGCTAGATATGATTTGTTGGATGCTAGCACAAAATAACCTTCTTCCTAGAGATAATTTACTCAAAAGGGGCTTCATATGACCTTTCAAAAGATCCTTATGCAAGAAGTTCTAGGAGACAATTACAACTTGTTTTTTGCATTTACCATTTTCTCGGGAAGTTTGGAAGTTTTCTTTAAAGGAATTTTCTATCCGATTGAGGTGGCATCAATATCTTAGAAATATCTTTGAGAGATCTAAATACCTTTATATAGGAAAATTCCAAAGGAAAACCATATTTAAAAAGACTTGGATTTTCCTATGCCCCAAGTTTTTTGGCTAGAAAATATTGTTAACTCATAACAAGAGCACTTTTGAAGGAGATTATTCCTCGCTCTTCTATAGCTTCTAGATATATTTGTATTCTTTCTTACACATTTGGGACCTCCCTCTCTAAATCCCCCCCTTCATTGGCATTGACCCTCTTGGATGCGATTGGTGTCTCCAATTCTCTCTCCTTCACTCTCTTTTCCCTAAACCTTCTCTCCTTCCTCCACATAGACCTAGCTGGTATCTTCATCCCACCTCCCCTTGTACTTTCACACTTGGATCCACAGACTTCCCCACCCTTATATTTTTTTAATGGAGGATCGAAAGGGCAGGGTTCTCCTTTCCTTAGAGGAAGCCTTAGGAATTTTTTTTCTTGGAGCTTGGGCATCACTTCCAAATATCAAGTGGAATTATATGCTTTTCTCAAAGGTATTATTTTTTCCAACCAATGAGGAATATTCAATCTTATAATCATAGGATACTCTTAATTTTTTATTAATCTCCCTAGATCGCTTTTAGAATCTCCCATATATTGACATGCTCAAGATCATCTTTCAAATAGTATTTGTCAAGTTAAATTATTTATGTTCCATTTCTTTTTTATGTAATATGGGATTGAAATAAGGAGGCGGACAATCCGGCACGACTCAAAAGTTTGGGAAATTTATTTTGAATGGAACTAAGAGATTCAATATGATTCTCTCTCTCTCTCTTGGTTAATTTAAAACAATTAATAAGAAATTAGAAGATAGAATTCAGACTCATTTAGTAGATAATGGTCTCATGGTGGAAAATCAATCAAATTTAGTGATTGGTCCAGGTGAATCCCCTCAACATCTAGACCTCAAATTGTTTGCTCAATAAGCATAGAATGGTTCCTTCTCTTGTTATAAAAAATAAAACTAGAGATGTCAAAAGTAAGCAAAATTACCAAAAGAAATGGAAGATAGAATAAAAATTTAATTATTCCCATCCCGCACTAGAAAATTTATCTTCTAATGATATCACATTATAAGGAATATTGATAAGCATGAAATTAACAACCATACTCACAATTTGAGGAAACGTCTAGCTAGTGGCTTCCCTTTTTATATAATTTTGAAGGTCTTTCTTGAATTGTAACCATAAATGGGATGGCTATTTCGATAACATGTAATGTTTCTTGTTTATCCTCCCCTTCTAGTCATAGGATCTTTAAAATATCAATTAAGCAGGGGCCCTTGTTCTCCTTTTTCATTTATAGAGCATTTCAAAGGTATCAATTTTATAGGGATATTCATTCTCTTTATTCTATCGATAGGAAGTTATTGATTAAATATATAACTATTTATTTGTGCATTTTCCTTAATAGTTTAGGATCCTTTAATGTAGTGAGGATATTTTTGTTTTATTTAAGGAATAATTCATGGGGAACCCTTAGGCACTTCCCCTCATTTCGAGGATGGTACCTAAGCTAAATCGTTTCAGAGCAGTTAATTGTACCATAACCTGGTGAGCACATAAAGTGACGTTGTTGCATAGCCACATGGGGATTTGACCTCGAGACGTCTTTTATGCATTACAAAACACTCAACAACTTGACCTAACCCACTAGGCTAAGAATATTTTTTTATGATTAATCATAAATGTTATATTTTGAATTTTTTTTTAAATAGATGAGGGTAAATGTATTTTTGTTATATATAATGAATATTCATATTTTTGACAATATTTACAATTTAATATTGAAATGGTAACAAAAATATCATTTTTTTTTCAATTATAAGTCACATTTCAAATTATAGAAAATGTTTAATTTTAATTTTACTTGTAATCGTTGAAGACCAATGTGTTTTTCATCAGTGGGAAAGGGTAAATTCCAATGAGGGTCAAACCTAGAGCCATAGGGGAACCTTGAGGTAGTGGTAAAATGTGTGGTTCCACCTATAGAGATATTATTAAATGATCTCATGACCTATGGACACATAAGTGGATCAAATCCCACCGCCATGTCCTCTTAAAATTTAATCCCAAATGGGTTGGATCCATTTCTAAAGAGTGAGGAAGTTTTCACCTATGGGCAAGGTTCAAATTCAATGAGGGCCTATCTTATAACCATGCGGGAAACTTGACTTAGTGTTCAAAAATTTGGTTCTACCCAGAGATATTGTATTAAATGATCTCATGACTCATGGACACATCAGTGGATCAAATCCAATCCCTATGTTGTCCTAGCATTTTCAAAGCTTGATTGGTTAGCTCAACTGGTTAAGAGCTACGAGTTGTAAGAAGAAGCTCTCGAGGTCAAATACCCTTATGGCTATATATATATATGTATATATATGTATATATATGTATATATGCATATATACATATATGTATATATATATATATACATATATATACATATATATACATATATATATATAGACATATACACACACACACACACACACACACACACACACACACACACACACACACACACACACACATATATATATATATAAGGGCATCACTTAATGTCCCCACCAAATTAAGATTTGTAGTAAGAGCTGATAGGGTGAGGCCCCTTTGGGTGCCCCCACTAGGAATTATTGTTGTGGAAGTAGTAATGATAATTTTATCCTGTAAGGGTGTAGCTCAACCAACAATTATCTTGATATATAGGACATGTTGTAAATCGAGGTCACAAGTTCAAATCACCTTATCTTCCTTGTGCCACATGCCTGCCGATTATGTGGGTTCACCTAGGGGTATAGTGGTAGAAGATGGGATTTGGACCCATGGACCCCATGTCATGTGAGTACTAGGCCCATCCCAATTTTTGGTTCCCCTAGTATAAAAAAAATACTTGTAATTGTAATATGTATTTTATGGTTGATTAATTTTTAACATTGAAAAATATTAAAAAACAACATTGTATTTAAATTTTTTTAATAAGGTGTGTATTCATTTATGTGTATCAATTGAACTGCAATTGTTTATGAATTTTTTCATGAAGGAAGGGGGATATATTTACACCCTTTAAATTGAAACTAGGATTGATTCTTCATGTTTGATCATTTGTCATAGGTAAAGGAAGGTAAAAGTATCTACGATACAAGGTAGTTGAACAATGATAATTGTCCTACTTTTGGATCTAGCAAATAAACAAATTAACCCTTACATACTTGGAACATTGGGAAAGGTACATTCAAACTCTATTCCAAATACCTATGGATATGGGTCCTTAATCAAAATCAAAGTCTACAAATGCATTGAGAAAGGTATTCACATTATTTGTGGAACTTCAAACTTATAATATGTATAAATGCATGGGAATAGTAGGTTGGATTGCAGTGAAGGAAAATTAAAAGTGGATATGGTATCTTAACATAAATTCTAGACCAAGTCATTCAACGAGGTATTGGAATTATTTGTCAAAAATCAACCAACAAATTTGTATGTCAAGTTGTGTTGATGCACAAGCACTATAACTTGGATGGAATTAAAAACTAAGCACTTGTTGATATGGATCATTAACAAAGAAGTTAAACTGGGGAATATAAGTAGCTATTTGGACTTGTTTGGTAGAAATTTAATCTACGAAGGCGTATCAATGAATTTTAGTGATGTGCAATTACCATAGGAATGATTGAACACAAGAAACTATCTATGGATGTGGATCAGTAACACAAATGTAAGCATGAGGCATTCAGCAAGGTGACATATAGTAATGCACCAACACCATGGAGTTCATTGAAATCAAGGCCGAATGTCAATAGATATGGGTCCTTGACCAAAATTTTATACTAGACCATTTTGCAACGTACCCATGTCATTTTTAGTAAATCAACCCTTGCAATTGTATGATGATTTATAATGATGCGCAAGAATTGGGGTGTGACCAAATACAAGACTAACTACCTATGTATATGGGTCCTTAAGTAAAATCTTATATTGAGGATTTTGACAAGGTTCCAACATCATTATTTGTAGAAATTCAACGCATCATAGTTGTATGTGGAGTGGTGACAATGCATATGGATATGGGTCATTTTAAATAAAATACTAGTATAGGGCACTAGACAAGCTACCCATGTCATTTGTTTAAATTCAACCCATGCAGTTGTATGTGTATTTTTAGTGATGCTTGGGTAGCATGGAGGGGTGAAACTCAATACCAACTCCCTCTATTTATGGTACCTTAAAAAAATATCAAAAAATGACATTTGTAACCCATGTAGTCATAGTGATGCACAAGCACCATAAGAGATCCTACATAAGACCGCATCCTATCTCCTTGTGAATATGGGTCCTTAGCCAAAATTTCAAACCACATTGGAAAAGGTACCCTCTTCGTTTGTAGAAATTCAGCATGTTGATTTGTAGCAATGAAGGGGCACCGTGAGTGAATCAAACTCAAGTATACTTGTTGTGGATATGGATTCTAACAAAAATATAAAACCAATACATTTTGAAAGGTATCTATTCTATAGATATAAATTCTATCCATATATTCATGTGAGAAGTTTATTGATACATGGAAATTACAAAAAAATAAACTCTCCAAAAATAACAAACTAAAAAGTTTTAAAATTGACATAGCATTAAAACAAAAAGAACACCTTAAATGAATTTAAATTACATGATTTTATGGTAACAAGATCCAATTACTAATAACCACGTAACCTTGATACTTGGTTGAGTTAAGAAACCATGGGTGAAGGAGAGAATGTGCACTAGCTTTGGTCCCCACAAAATATACCATGGATAGCATGATATTATTTTAATTTTAATTGGTTAAAAGCACTTGGGCATCCAAATTGATTATTTAGATCGCGTGAGTATTTATTTATGGAGCACTCAAATGTATCTCATTTCAATTACCATCACATTTGTCATTTATTCAAAGGATAAGGTTGAAGATTCATCGAAGGATTTATATTATCTATTTCTTGTGAATGTGTCATAGCTTTCAATCTTTTTTTTCCTATGGATATTTAGTAGCTTGCCTCATCTATTGCGCAATGTGGAAATGTAGGAAAGCATGCCTCCGGTATATAATTGATATTTTCTATGGAAATGAGGCTTTGTGATTTGGAAAAAAAATCATTTAGCTCTATCTTTCAATGGACCTAAACATAGACATCTTAAACTAAATAGTCATCTATAAATGAAATAGTGTTAGATATGTATGCATCTAGAAGCCCATAAATAAAGTAAACCCTATTACATGTTATTATAGAATTATCACCATGTTGAAAACATTCTTTCCTAATAAGATTTACAAAATAACCAAATGTAATCTAAAGTTTAAAGGGGTCTAACTCTCATGGTTGAGGATGCTCTCTAATATGGTCAAGAATATGTGGGTCCAAAGCCATCACTAGATAGATATAAAATAAATCTTCTATTTTTTAGGTGTCAACAAAAGTCTATGAATATAATTGCCATGTTGTTATCTTTTATATTATCTTTTTCTTAACTTTATTCAATTAAAGTATATATTTGCAACCATTTACTTTTCCAATTATCTAAAAAAACTATTATCAAATTTTTAGTATTACACTTGGATTAATATGCCTAAGAAGAACATTGTTATTATTATTACTACTTATAACAAGTCCAATAACAACAACACCATGGTAAGTAAAGTTGACAAAACAAAGTAAAAATATTAAAAGAAAGAGATAAAGAACATGGTAAGTAGAGTTGTAAAAAATAAGTGAAACTAATGAAACAAGTAAAAAGTAACATTATAAAAAAAAATAGAATAGTTTATATCATTTCTCCTCTGATATTTAGCTGCTAATTTTCAGTTTTAACGTCATTTTGGAAGTAGTTATATATATGGAGCGGTATCACATTCATGTTCCAAATTGATTATTTAGATCGTGTGAGTATTTATTTATGGAGGAGCAGTCGTTTCAATTACCCTCATATTCATCTTCATGTTTTATTCAAGGGGATTAGGCAGAAGTGTTAGCGATGGATTTATGTTATTTACTGCCTTAGGATTTGAGTTGCCATAGCTTTCAATCTTCTCGTTCATTTGGTGAACACGATGGAAAAAAATAGTATATCGATAAGCAGAGGTGGTGGGCGAAGGTTTTCGCTGCCACAAAGTAGTTTCGGGGATAAAGATGAAGATCAAGTACAATCAAAAACCAGCAATGCTGCATTGGAAAACACAATTAAAAACCTTCAGCAACCTTCAACGGAAGAAGTCCAACAACACTTACATATGAATCAGCAGTAGAAGATAACAGAACATTCTCGTAGAAAGGAAAATGAAAAGCTGGAAAAGGAGTTAAAAAATCTGTTGTGTTTGCTGGAAGTAAGAAATCAGAATGCTGAAGAATCGAGTATTGAAATTTCCAGACTTGAGAAGCAGGTTAGGGAGCTGAGCAAACAAAATGGAGAGTTGCAGGAAACCAATGTCAAAATATTGCAAGAAAAGGAAGAGCAGAAAATGGAATTCGAATCACTCAATCTTGATTTACATGCTCAACTTTCATCACTCTGTTTCAAAAATGTTCTTGGAAGACAAAAACAAATTACTTACAAAGTGAAATGGGTAGAAGAACACTGGTTTCAGAGGAAGAGAAGGTCAATCTCAAAGTCATATTAATGGAGTTGCAAACATTTCTGGAGTCCCTCAACAAGAATCTCGAAACCTCCAAGGCGATGGAAGAGCAGAAGCGTAGCCAGTTATTTTATTTACAATATCAACTTTCACCCCTTGCTGCTGCAAAGATGTTCTCCCTTTTCATGTTGTTCCTTTTCATGTTCTCTCTTTTTATATCATAAAATAAAAAGAATATGAAGATACCGAACTAATAAATAATGTATATATATATTTAAAATTTCTTTCACTGTGAATGAAATGCATTATTGATTTATCATTAGAGATACTGCACTGTCATGGATTGTTGTTGTTTTATCATATACCCCATTGATCCTTTTACATATTAATCTGCCATTTCACATGGATGAAATGAATTGTTGCTTTATCATATACCCAAAAGGTACTTTTTACATATTAATATTATAATTCACCTGATGATAAAAAAAAGATTGGTACGAAATTATTATATCGATGATTTAGGAACAATACTTAGAAGTTCAACTTAGGCTAGAGATCATGGAATTTTATAATGATTTACACGATAAGTTTTAATGGCATAATTAAAATTTATATGTCTTTCTCATATCACAGTCAACAAAGACCAAAATAAATAAATGCATACATAATGCTTTTGCATGGTTGCTAGATGAACATTTCGTACTTGCTCATCTCGAAGAATATCAAATAATCCACTAAAAGCTAGCATTGAAAGTACACAATGCAACAAATCATGTTAAACATAAAAGAATTGAAAGTACTCTATGCAACATATCATGTTAAACATAAAAGAACTTCTTGAGGGTGGAAATGATTAGGTTAGGATGGTAAAATTAATTAAAAATAAAATGTGATTATTTGAATAAATATTTATACATTTTCACAATAATCATAAATTATTTATGAGTTCATCAAACTACTTAAGACAACAATCTCATATAATTAGTCTATTTGAATCAAATACAATATCTTTGTACATTTAACAAAGTATATAAATTATTGTCATTCATTGTTATTGAGCCCATATAACCCCTAATGTTTTTTATTAATAGAAACGAGTAGAATTTTATATTATCAAAAGGCCAAATGCAGAAGCATTGGGAAGAGTACATCAAACCTTAAACTGAGAAAAAAGTTTACTTCAAACATCACTATACAGCCGGTATGTTCCATATTGCCTGTAAGATGAAAAACAAGAAATAATCTATGGACCTAATAGCTATATGTAGGAATATACGAACAAAATTTCCTAAAACAAAATGAAAAAACATTTCCGAGGACCTGATTATTTTCCTAGGGAGGTCCATGGGCCTGTTCCATTCACAGTGTTATTGTTGCCTTCCACCTCTTTCTAAACTTGGGCTTGAAAGAGCATCATTCCAAGTTAAATTTCCAATTGAAACAGACTATTTGGGAGCTCCTCGATGGATTAAGCATGCTCCTGTTGGTGGTTATCCACCAATGTTTCTTGTTCCATTTGACCCACTCTGGTTTCATGGATGTCTTCCTCCACTCACTCCAGACACTCTTGAATCTCACATCTAAAATAACGCAGTTGATGCTTTTGAGTTTCCACACCTTCCTTTACCATGTGTAGACAAACACCCATTCCTTTCATTTCATGTTCTAGACAATAAGCACAGCTGGCATCGATTGTGTCCATACCCTTTAACCTAAAGAATAAGTGTAGAGCCTCTTTGAAGCCACAAATTAGATGCACAGTGCGATGTTGGAGTAGAATCAATAGAGCATGATACAAGGTGGTAGGAACAATGAACCTATTCTTGCATACATTCAATACAATTAGAGGGATGCATGCAATAGAATGCTTATTGATCCCCTAAATCCATTCACATGCTTCCATGATGATGTTTGTAATCAATGGAGCATGATTAAAATTTCCCAAATCCTTGCTCCTCTCATCGATGGAACCAGTGGCATCATCAAATATGAAAACCAAACTACTATCTGAATAGATGGGGCATTGCAAAATCAAAGCTTCGGGAAGATCCATAAAGTCCACACATTATGAAGACACACTCCTTATCCTAACTCTTTCAACCTTTAAACAAAATTTGTACTGCCACCTTCTTAAGATGATTCTCCACCTGTAGGGAAGGACACCACGCGACATGGAGAGGTTGTGTCTCCTTTTAGGCAAGTGGCTCCCGATCGAAAAAATGACTGTTTAGCAAGAAGGCATTAGGTTCCAAGGCCACCACTATGTTTGTGGCATGATCACCTTCCTTGTTGTTGCTACGGAGAACATGAAAATAATGGAGCTTTTAGAATTTTGAAGCTAAGTATTGGATTATGAGAAATATTTATTTTAACTCGGTGTCCTTTGAGATGGAGTTTTTCACCATGAGACCAATGAGGCTTTATGGGTCTCCTATGATCCTTGTCTGCATTATTCTTTTTTCCTGAGATATCAGAGTCCTTGAAGAAGCGCCAAAGCTTTTGATTTGTTATTAGTAGCACTACCTAATACCCAAGAATACCAAAAATTAATTAAGCCACCGATAGTTTCGATACCAAAGACAATCCCCCCACTCCCAGCACTAGATTTCCTTTTGCATCTCCATAAAAAAATATACTATATGGCTATGATCGTTGGCGTCACTGGAGAAATTTGTCTTTCTCAAATATAATTTTTTAAATCTCCTTTGAAACCAAGCGAGTACCGAGGTGAGAGAAACTAAGAACCAACTATTCCCCCAACCAAATTCCTATGGGAGAAAAATAGAAGTATTATTTTTACTTATTTTTCCTTGAAGAAATCCCTTAAGAAGACCTTTCATTAATGTCATCACCTGTACTGGAGGATATGTTTTATCTCGAATTATTCTACCATTCCTTTCCAACCATATTTTCCTAATGATAGATTTTGGAATTCTTAACAAACCTAACTTCAACCAACACTTTTAGGAAAGGGAGTGAGGATACAAGGAACCCCATTTGGTCAATAGAGTAGGAATCATTCTCGAGAATTCTATTCTCGGGTTCCACAAACCAAGGGGTTCCTTCCAGACTCCCTTAACATATTGACAATTTAGAAATAGATTCTTAGAGCTTTATGCCTGCTCATAACAATGTGTAAACCAAGAGGGACTAGAAATACTTATTTTCTGTAAATTTTCATTTTTTAAAATAATTTGATGTCCGAGAGTCCAAATAAAAATGTCGAACTCTGGTATACATTTCTCTTTCTAGATTCCATTCCATAGGGGGGGGCGAGGGGGCGTTCGAGCAGCCTTAATGGCTTGATATCCTTGGGCCACCGAATAATGGTTGTTGAATCCATCTCCCCAGCCTCTCGTATCCTTATCACTGACTGAGAATGGATCTTTTTCTTTTCATAGAGACATCATAGAATTCCATGATTAGAGGAGAGGCGTTAGAGGGTATAACCCTTTCCATCCACACTAGTTGTTCTCCACATGATCCCAAACTAAGAGATCCCATAGAGTCTTGATGCCTTGAATCATTATCCATATTTTAAGTGGCTCCATTCCCACAATACCGAAGAATGGTTTGCTTCCCATTATTTGATCGTCCCAAACTCAATATTTTTCCCATTGCCTAGAATCCAAAATATCTTCTTTTAAAAGAATGTGTGAGGATTTTTAGAAAGATGGAAAATTGGGGTCCCAAGAGTACCGTACAGGGATTATCTAGGCTGCGTAAATGAGTGCTTGTTAAATATTTTTCCAAATAAAGTTTTTGATCCATCTTGGCATTCCCGAGAGTTGTCTCCATAGAAATTTTGCTAGAACTGCAAGGTTATGTGCTTTGAGATATTTGATTTGAATATCTCCTTCCTTGTAATATTTTGTCACTTTTTCCAAGGTAACTATTAGTAATTTTTGTCATTCTGATTTCTTCCTCTCCAAAGGAATTGTCGAATTAACCTTTCCATCATGTGCAATATTTTGGTAGGTTCTAGAAACACCAAACACTGTTAAATAGGAAAGTTGGATAATACACATTTGATGAGAACTAGCTTACCTGCTAGATTTAGTCACCGAGTTCCCTAGGAAGGCAAGCATGAATTGAATTTTTTTACCAGAGGAATCCAATGATTCCCTCAGGGATATTTTTGAAAAATTGAAAGGCCAAGGTATTTAAAGGAATACCACTAGGTATTACCTTGAAAATCAAAAGTTCGTGCAATAATTCTTAATTATTGAATAGATATGTTCCCCCCATAAACTTGACTTTTACTTGCATTAATTATACCTCCTGAAACCATACAAAAGGAGTCAATGTCAGCTTTAAAGGAAGTGGAAACTTGAGGGGAAGCTCTTCCCAATAAGAGAGTATCATCCATGAATTAGGAATGGTTAATATCTTGGACTCCTCTTGCAATTTGAAGGCCTAACAAATCTTGACCTTGTCACTTTTTTTCCAATATGAAAGTTAGGAGTGATGATTGGATAAAAAAATCATGGGAGAGAGAGAGGAAAACTTTGATGTATTCCTCTATAGGATTTGAAGAAATATGGTGCGCTACCATTCACCAGAGGGGATATCAAAGGTTCCCCTATGCAGGCCTTTACCCAGTCGATGAAATTTGAGGCAAACCCGAAGTGATTGAGGAAATTGATAAGGAATGAATGTCTTATTTGGTCAAAATAATTTACAAGATAAATCTTGACTACCATTCCCTTTTCCTTTCATTAAATACTAGAATGGATCACTTCCTAAACAATAATGATGTTATCCATGAATTGTCCACCTTTTACTAAGCCTCCTTGATAGGCAGTGACTAATTTTTGCATGATGTACCTCAACCTATTAAAAATTATTTTAGTAATCATCTTATAGACTATATTGCACAGTGAAATCGATCTAAACGAGTTAAAATAATTCACACTTTGGGATTAAGGGTGAAAAGGTAGAGTTTGTTCTCCCTCCAATTTTTTAGAAAGATCGATATTTTAGGACCATATTGTGCAAATATTTTTTTACCACTTTCCAGCATACTTTCACAAATATAGTAGTGAAACCATCTGGACTAGTAACTTGATTAGGTTCCATTTTTTTCAAGTCCAATTTTATTCCACATCGACTAAATGGTTTAGTGATCTTGAGATTCATCTGAACCGTTATCATATTGGGCACTAGATCTAACAAATCTATCATTCGGCCATCAAATCCTTCTCCTATTTATAATATTTTAAAATGTTGACAGGTAGCCATTTTAATGTTCATGAAATCAGAGAAGGTTTGATCATGTACCTTAAACTCATTAACTGAATTAAAGTGTCACCTGGCTTGGGAATGCTTATGAAAGTAATGAGCATTTATATCTCCTGATTGCATCAAAATACTTCATGATTTTGGACACCAAAATTATTCTTCGTCATGTCCCTAATTAAATAATTTCCAAATAAGACTACTTGCAAATAATGTTTCACCAACCTACTAGTTCCCTGGGTTGAGATGGAGACATAAATTTTGTAATAACGAGATATGGGACCCAAAATAAATTTAGTTTATTAGATTCACATTAAAATGGGTCGCATAAATGATAAATTATAAGAAAAGAAGGTTGCATGTATTCATGAATACACTTGGAAGCTTTTGGAGCCTTTTGGTGACTAGATTCGCCGCACACTTTGCATGATATACATCCAAATTTGAACACATGGGTAATGTAACATTATTGAATAGTTATGTGGTGTAAAATATCATATAATTAGCCAAGGAATTCAAATTAGTAAAGGAGGGTAACTCCCATGGAAGAGGAAGATACTAGAAGACAAGGTGTGCCACTTGGAAGGAGACTTTATGCACTCTATGACAACAAATGATGGAAGATTCTATGCCAAGTATGACAAATTCATACTTGATTGCTGACATACAACAAATATGACATGTCAGGGATAAAAATTACCACCAAGTTCTAATTTGGGAGTTAGAGGCACCCATTCGAATGGGGAACGAATTGGAGCATGAAGAGGAAGACAAGTGTCACGAGAGTTACTAAACCACTAAGATGAGTTACAGGAAGCTAATGGAGGGAATTTTAACCTTAGTATGCCTCATAAAATTATTGAAAGTATTTCCTGAGGAATGAAACTATATTTTTATAATTTTTTAACTGTCCTTTGTCATTTTGGAGATATTTTTCTTATCTTTTGGATGGTGATTGTTCACTCTCCTTGCTTGTGAACCAATTTCAAGGGAGTTGGATTTCTTTCCAAGTTAGTTGATGGAGAGGAAATTAATACCTCTCATGGGATATTAATGAAGGATTTTTATTTTCAGGTTGAAGTTCCATATATTTGAATTCTCATCTATCTCCCCATTCTCTCATTCCTTCTTCTCCATTCCCCCACACTCTCATTTGATGGCGCACTTGTTAGAGTGATTCTTCCGCCTTGATAAGGATAGTTTATTGAAAAGATTTGATTTATGATGTATGTCTATGTAATATCATATTCATATTCTCTATAAGTCAAAATATCTGAAATACATTTATGAAATGCTCAAAGTCCCATGCTCTTGAATAACTAGTTTTCATAGATTTGGATTCAATATTGAAGTAGTTTTATATCTGAGTTGTATGAGGACATTTATATGAGTTTTATGATGATGTGGAAGGAATATATGATATATGTCTCTATAATATTATTTCAAAATTATTTGTAAGTCTAAATATAATAAATACTTGTATGAAGAGATTGCATACTCATGCCCTTGTATCACTAGTCTTCATGGATGTTGGCTTCAATCTTGAAGTAGTTTTATACCATATTTATATGAGAGATATTATATGAGTTTGAGTATATTGTGAAATAAATATATTATGTATTACTTTGTAAATTAATTTCCATATCCTCTGTTGGTAGAAATACAAGAAACTCATGTGTGAAAATATTGCATTCCCATGCGATTGAATCACTAGTTTCCATGACTTTGGCTTCAATCTTGAAGGAGTCTTGTATCAGATTTGTATTAGGGATGTTATATGATTTTGATGATTTTTTTATCACCATATATTATTTTTTACTCTTTAATTTCATGTCCCTATGCTCTATGGGTCGAAATCCATATGTGAAACTCTTGCAATTCCATGCTACTAATTCACTAGTTTTCATGTATTTGACTCCCGTACTGAATGAGTTGTATACCATACTTGAATGAATGGATTTATATGGTGTTTAATTTTGTTTTGGAATCAATTTTTATTCTTTATATGGTCCCTATACATCATATCATTATTGAACCTTTAACTCTACCTTTCAAATGTCAAAATCGAGCTAGTTATGCAATTTCCCCATAAGCAATTTCATTGAATGTTATCAAACGAATATGGAACTCTATAACTAGTTTGAAGAAATAATAACCATGTGTAATTATATTCCATGAGTTCTTCTATCAATCCCAATACTCTTATTACAAATTTTTGAGGTTCGTACATGAGTTGGTAAGCCCAATTGGCCTACACCCTACGTGGGATTTCATCACAATTTCCTAGTAATTTTTTACCTTTTTCTCATCATCCAAAAACAAGGTTTTAGAAATATAAATTCTAATACAAAGTATCGAAAAAACAAATTGGGATGTTTTAAGACTCAGCATACTATATCCTTTCAAATTCAGGACAATTTGGTGAAAGTTTGGATCCTCTAGAGTCATGACTAGTTAAGCTCGATTTTTTCCCAATTTCTACATTTCTCCAAAATTTCCACAAAGGGAAATTACAGTGGTATTAGAGCATGGTACTTGCACCTATGAATTAAGACAATAAATTTAATAAAAATTTTCATATATTTCTAGGTTTCATAATCGACCCACCAAGCCCACTTTCCTTCCTCCCCCGCCAAGTGAAGAAGAAATTATAACCAAAGATATAAAATCATGCTACCAGGGGTATCAAATTTGAGATGGGATATTCATGAAAGGTATTATTTCCAAGAGTATCTCTCAAGTATGGATATTTGTACAACAAGGAAAATGATAACTCATTATGGAATAATCAACAACGCACAAGTATGAAGGAGACCAAGGAGATACCAATTTCTGTGGGTGGTGAAGCAAAAAAATAATTACATAAAAAGGATCGAAAGTCACTCCCAAATGAATTTGAAAAAAATGAGGAAAAATCACATGAGAATGAAGAAGAGTACTTTGAAACTATTGGATATCATCCTGAAACACATTCTATTGTGGACATGGACCAAAGGGAATCTACTGATGGATGCTTGAAATGTGGAGTACCAACTGATCGGTGCTCACAACTCTATTTTGGTGACATAGAGATAAAATTTGAAAATGTTTCTGCAATAAAAAAATTTCATGAGCATAAGTATGAAGACCTTGTAGCAGCTAATGAAGAACCAAGGTTAACTTCCCCATCACCACTTGAGATTCAATAAGTTGGTCAACTCAAGTCTAAAGAAGAAGAGGAGGTTCGGTCTCATGAACCATCCTTCATTGGAGGGTATTTGAATATGATTGAAATGGATATCCATGAGGCCCTTAGTGTACTCCATGACACTCAAGCATTGGTGTCAAACTCTTGTTGGAAATTTTCTTCATTGGATGAGCCATCCTTCCTTGAATACGTGGAGAATATTCAAAGAGCAATGTGCAACATCAAAGGTAATTTAATCTCTTTAATTTTTTATAGAAACAATGTGATTGAGCTTAGTGAATGGTTACATGAACCCTACTTGAAGAATAATGAAGATACCCATAAGCTCAAAATTAAAAATGAGGAACTTCTTGAGAGGTTTCAAGATACTTGTTCTTCCTCCTATGTTTTAGATTGTCATATGGTAGATTGCTTGGAGGATTATCATGACATGATGGATCATGATAAACATGAAAATATTGCAGGTTCTTGATGTGTTTGAAGATGATATTGATGAAATACAATCACTTGTTGTGGTGGAAGAAGAACTTGATTTTCCTCTTGAAAATGGTTACACACTTTCTGAAGAAGTGCATGATTCCACCACCTTGGAACCAACACATGAAGAAATTTTTGCGTTTTCAAGGGAGGTGCATAATCCTACCCCTATGGATCCTTCATATGATGAAAATTTTGAAATTTCTGATCATTTGGGTGATTTGGTTCTTTCTACTACATCCTACACTTCCAAATTTTGCAGCATTCATCCTAATGAAGTATGGGTGAAAGGTTTATTTTTTAATAGTTCCACATGAATAGTATGGAATTTATATCTCTCCTTTTAATGATGACATGATTAGAGAACCATATTATTTACATTTTCAGCAACATCCTTTGTTACATTATGATGATACAAATCTACATGGGTGCACCTATGATGTTCACTTGAGTCACTTGGAGACTCATGATTTTCCTTGCTCCTTTCCTAGACAATTAGATGTTGGAGAAACTTCATCCCACAATTGGGTGAAGAGATATATGATTGAAGAACATTATTATTGGCATAAACATCATCTGTTATTTCATGATTATAAACATATTCATGGGTGTATTGATGAGACTTCTTTGATCAACGTGAATTATTCATGTTTTCTTTGCTCCTTATTGGGTTCATATTTTGGTGGAGGTTCTTCATTCGCTTCTTGGATGAAAGAACACATGGATGATTATTATTTTGATGCATATTACATTCTTTTGGATCAGAAATATAGGACATCGGATATTCACCTATGCCATTTGAGCATATATGATATAATACTTGATGCTTGTGTGTATGGGCCACATGATTATCTACTTACTTGGATGTACAAAAACTTTCATGATTCTTTAATGAGGCACCTTCTTGATTTACATGTGTATGACATTGTTATGTACTTTCATTATCTATATTTTGTACTAATGATGTTTGTAAGGGTGCAATGAAATAAATGACAACTTGGCATTTCTTGGTTTCAACTCACTTGGAGTAGCAATTCGATTGTTGGTTTGAGAAAGAAAACCAACCTTCAGTTGTTTGAGTTCATCTTTGCAGAGCAAGGTTCTAGTTTCCTATGTGGGAGACTTTTTGAGAGATGGATTCAATTTTCAAGTTCTTGGTGTTAGTGGAATTTAATCATAGAAATTTCACACCATGCATGTATCAAGATCATATGGGACCCTGGGATCATTTTTGGTCTCATTGGCTTCAATTTTGGTGGAAACAAGCAACAGTGGAGATTTAGTCACCACTTGAGAAGATGATTGTAATTATTGTAGTGAAACAATAAGAGTGGTGGTTCCTTTCTGAAATTTTCTTGGAATCTTAATAAAATCAAAGTTTGGTAAATCGGTACCAACTTCAAAGAATTATACAAAAGCAAAAAGGGATGAATGTTAAGAAAATGTTTCCAAAATATGGAGGTAAAGATTATTTGTGCAAATTTGGTTTTTATGGATTTGATTAATCCTTTTGGTATTATTGGTGATGTTATAGGGTATATAAATATGCACAATCAACATTTGTTTACTTTTGGGAACACAAAATTGCATTACATGAGTTCCACTACTGAAATTGCAGCTAAAGAAAATTAATGAGCAAAATCATAAAAGAGCACTTGGTGCAAAGGAATGAGTACCAAATGAGGATACCACTAGGGAATATGGAAAAATTTTGCAGCATAAAAACTTGAAATTAATTGAGGAAACACAATATTGAATGGGAAGGATTGTCATGTCCCCAATTAAATAATTTCCAAATAATACTGCTTGGAAATAATGTTTCACCAACCTACTAGTTCCCTAGGTTGAGATGGAGACATAAGTTTTGTAATAAGGGGATATGGGACCCAAAAGGAATTTGGTTTATCATATTCACATTTCAATGGGTCAAATAAATTATAAATGCTAATAAAATAATGTGGCATGGATTCATGAAGACACTTGGAAGCCTGTGGAGCCTTTGGGTGACTATATTCCTCTCACACTTGGCATCATATTCATCTAAATTAGAGCATATGGGTAATGTAAAATTATTGGATGGTTATGTGGTGTAAAATACCATATAATGATCCAAGGAATTTGAATTGGTAAAGGAGGGTAACTCCCATGGAAGAGGAAGAGACTAGCAGACAAGGTGTGCCACTTGGAAGGAGATTCTATGCACTCTATGAAAACAACTGATTGAAGATTCTATGGCAAGTATGACGAATCCAGACCTGATTGCTGACACATGACAAATATGAAATGTCAGAGATAAAAATATCCACCAAGAGGCCAAATTTGGGATTTAAAGGCATCCATTCAAACTGGGGAAAGAATTGGAGCATGAAGAGGAAGACAAGTGTCATGATAGTTACTAAACCACTAAAATCAGTTGGAGGAAGCTCATGGAGGGAAATTAGACCTTAGGAGGCCTCATGAAGTTGATAAAAGGATTTAATGAGGAAATATAATAGATTTTTATCATTTTTTAATTTCACTTTGTCATTTTGGAGAGGTTTTTCTTTTCCATCGCACGATGAGTGTTCACTCTCCCTGCTTGTGAACCGATTTAGAGGGAGTTGGATTCCTTTCCAAGTTGTTTAATGGAGAGGAAATTAATACCTATAATGGGAGACTAATGAAGGATTTTTATGTTCAGGTTTAATTTCCATACATTTGAATTCTTATCTATCTACCCATTCTCTCATTCCTTCTTCTCCATTCCCCCACACTCTCATTTGATGGCACACTTGTTGGAGTGATTCTTCTGCCTTGCTGAGGATAGTTGATGGAAACAATTTGATTTATTATGTATGTATCTATAATATCATCTCAATATGATATGTAATTATAAATCTCATAAATACATGTATTAAGGCTCTCATTCCCCAAGCTTTTAAATAACTAGTTTTCATGGATTTGGCTTCAATATTAAAGTAGCTTTATATCAGATTTGTATGAGGAAATTTATAGGAGTTTTATGATAATGGGGAAGAAATATATGATATATGTGTCTATAATAATATGTACACATGCTCTATAAGTTGAAATATAATAAATACATGTATGAAGATCTTGCATACTCATGCCTTTGTATCATAGTCTTCATTGATTTTGGATTCAATCTTGAAGTAGTTTTATACTAGATTTGTATGAGAGATATTCTATTAGTTTGATGGTTTTTTGAAAGAAATATATGATGTATTACTCTGTAATTTAATTTCCATATCCTATGTGGTTTGTAATATAAACTCATGTGTTAAAATTTTGCATTCCCATGCCATTGAATCACTAGTTTCCATGGATTTGGCTTCAATCTTGAAGGAGTCCTGTATCATATTTGTATGAGGTATTTTCTCTAAATTTGATGATTTTGTGACAGCCATATATGATGTGTTACTCTGTAATTTCATGTCCCTATGTTCTGTGGATCGAAATCCAAAAAATACATATGTGAAACTCTTGCAATTATATGCTAGTAATTCACTAGTTTTCATGTATTTGAATCCCATACCGAATGAGTTGTATAACATACTTGTATGAAGGGATTTATATGGTGATTAATACTATTTTGGAATCCATTTTCATTCTTTATATGGTCCCTATATGTCACATCATTATTTGAATATTTAACTCTACCTTTCATATGTCAAAATCGAGCTAGTTATGCAATTTCCCCATAACCGAATCGATTGAATGTTATCAAATGAATGTGGAACTCTATAACCAGTTTTAAGAACTAATGACCATTTGTAATGATATTCCATGAGTTCTTATATCATTTCCCATACTCTTATTGCAAATTTGGGTTGTTCGTACATGATTTGGAAATCCCAGTTGGCCTACCCCCTGGGGGGAATTTCATCATGATTTCCTAGTAATTTTTGACCTTTTTGTCATCATCCCCAAACAAGTTTGCAGAGGTATAAAGTATGATAAAAAATATCCATAAACCACATTGGGATTTTTTAGTACTCACCATATGATATCCTTTCAAATTCGGGACCATTTAGTGAAAGTTGGAACCCTCTAGAGTCATGACTAGTTAAGTTTGAATTTTTCCCAGTTTGTGCATTTCTCCAAAATTTCCAAAAAGGGAAATTACACTATTATTTTACCCAGGTAGTATGCAAATCAACTTGTAATGAATCCTCCTTACATAATATTTCCTCTGTGATTTTCATCCTTTCCATTTGCAATTTATAGGTTCCTAGACTCTTTTGTGCTTCTTTCCTCTCCTCTGTTGGAGATTGTAAGTCTTTTTCCTGTCGCTTTAATTATTTCGCAACCCTTCTTAGTTTTATTCACACACAAAGAAAGGAGATCCAGAGACCAAGGTAATCCAAGTAGCACATACTCTTTCTAGAAAGTCCCGATGTTGTATCCATAGAGGACTGAATCAAAATTGGATGGCGCCTAGATTAGGAATCTCCTTTAGTTCCATATTTATAGTTCTGTGATCTAAAAAAACCATAGGAAAAATAAAAGATATCGACTCCAAGCCATGAATAATAAAGTAACTTTGTGTTGCAGCTGTAACGTTTTCCCAAATTTAAAAAAAAATTGGACCCTCCTTTTAATTTTATCTTGCCTAGATTTATTTGGTTTCCTGAACTCTCTTTTTCCCCTCTGCTATAAATTTGGATTGTTTGAAGTTGAATTGAGATAGACTGCTTTCCTTCATTTCAGAAGTTGAATGATTACCTTTTTTCCAGCTGATGCTTTTGACTATGGAGTTTAAAGTTTGGATTTGAAAATGATGGCCTTTTGATTTGAAAATGATTTCCTTTATCGCTATCGGAAGTCTATTTATGTGTGAATCGGGGTGGTAGTTCTCTACACAGCCGCCATTGTGGAGGGTAGGTAATGAACATCCCGATGGACAATTATTATTTTGGATTATCTCATTTTTTTTTTTGGATTATCGACGATTTTATTTTATCATGGTCGGAGCATTAGCCTTCTAAATCACCACCGTTTCGAAGGACAAATAGAGAATGGGATGATGGATAGTTTTTACTTTCACTTATTCCATGGTTTTATTGGTTCAAAATTTTTTACTTTGCGATGATTTTTTGTTTTCGCTATCAAATTTTTTTTGACAAATAGTCAGAGTTCTAGTCTCAAGCGACGCCACTGTTTCGGAGGCCTTGTTGTTTGTCTCGTCGACACTGTAGAGATGCCTAGTTTTAAGTTCATCGATCCATAGTTTTTAGAACCTCCGATCGTTGACGTTTTCATTTGATCGCAAAAGCCGTTGTTTGTATGTTTTCCACTATTGCACCCCCTTAGTGAGCTAACCATCCAACATATAGTTGTTCCGTTCGCCGATGGTTAGTTCCAATTTTCGCCGATTACCTGATTTTATTGATCAAACCTTTTACTTTGTGATGTTTTTGTTTTCACTATCAGAGCGGCGTTGATGATTGATCGAAGGGCTAATCCCTTGTGTTGCCAACACAGAGGCAGCGTTAAGCTTTAACTCACCGATCCGTAGGCCTACGAGCCTCCGATCACTGATGTTTTTAGCTGGTCACGTAGACCATAGTTTGTCCGTCGCCCATCGTTGCAGCTCCTTAGCGAACTAATCATTCGATGCTATAGTGGTTTCAACCGCCAATTGATATTTTTCCTACCATCTTTTTCACTGGAAGGTCTATATATTGGGGCAAGGTATTTGTTTATTATTATCCTGGTTGAAAACTATCCCATTTTCTCTATCCCTGTCAAGTTGAACTATATCAACGTGCTTAGCTATCGGGATTTCGTTTGTTTGGAGCACAGCCATGGAAGTTTCAGACCTTCCTGTCGACTACACAACTTGCTTGCCAGGTAGGCCAACCATGGTTTCTCCTTCCTTTCCATTTTATTGGTCATTTTTGGAACTAGGGTCTTCCCCTGGCTAGGTTTTCCCACCATTGTGTAGTTAGCCATCCAAAATGAATTTTATTCTTGCGTCGTGAGGTATGAGTGAGATTGACAGTTTTGTTTGCAGTGGGGGTTTTTCTTGAGCCTTTTTTTGAGCCGTTATGGAAGCTCGAGCCTGGTTCGATGGTTTAGGTAGTTTGTGCAAACAAGCATTACGCTATCTGCACCAACTTTTGTGGGGTTGTTTATGGCCGTCTGGGGGATTTTTTTCAATTTTCTTAGGCACTCACCCTAGTTTTGAGGAACGGGGAGGAGTTTTTCAACATGTTGGTCGAACTGGG
Source organism: Pseudotsuga menziesii (assembly GCA_001517045.1). Lineage (NCBI taxonomy): Eukaryota > Viridiplantae > Streptophyta > Pinopsida > Pinales > Pinaceae > Pseudotsuga > Pseudotsuga menziesii. The sequence continues at coordinate 100,776 of LPNX010801931.1, read as the reverse complement.
ATTTCCACATTTTTAATTACAATTGATAGTGTGGTTCTTGTGTTTCAAGATTTAGAAGTTTTTTATTGCAGTCTGATTTTAATGATAGGTTCTCTATTGGGGTTATGTTTTAGTTGCAGACAGACTTAGAGAATTTTAAACCTACCTAGAGAAGTTCCTTTGCCTTGTCATTTTGTTTCACACATTAAAGTTTTGTATATTTTATTTGTGAAAATGCATATGGATGAGGTAAATAGTGTTATACAGTTCTCCTTCATTTTTAACACTAGCTAGAAGCTCCAGTAGTCTAAGAACATACTGTGTTTGCTTCAAGGGTAACCATTGCAGAAGAGATATGTCTAAAAGACAAAAGAAGAAGGCTCCTATTGCAGAGGGAGAACCACATGTGGAAATCATCGCCAAGGTGGAATACATTTATGAAGATACTAGAGCCACCACTAGAGTAGAGCCAGATTACAAGTGGGGTAAAATATACCGGATGATTGCAAATCAAAATGTGCCTGATGCAAGGTTTGAAGAACTGACTATATATGCAAACATCAAGAAATCTTCTCTTATGAAAGTGGCCACAAGACTTGAGTTGGTCCCGTGCTGAGAAGTGATTGGTTGGATTCTACCTAGGGCAGATGTAACTACTATGATCCTAGAAAACACTGCCAAACAGGGCTACGGTGCATACAGTCCTGCTTATGTTTCAATGGCATATCACCTACCTCCTACTCAAGTCTACTTAACCAAAAGTTGGTTGACGAGATAAATTTGGACCTAGTTGAAATAGTCAAAAGGATGATGATACCTGGGAAGAACTTCAAACTAGGCCATCAGGGGAATATGAAACAACCACTCTCTGGACCCCTTATAGATTCATAGCACTTATGCCGAATAGATTTTTTGGGAGAGCTCATGGAAAAAACTTCAAATTGGGATGGATACCAATTATTTTCCATGTGGCCACTCACGGGACCATATTCAACTAGGAAAACATAGTGTCTGATAGCCTCTCAGCCTACATATCTTCAACTTTGGGAGGGGTGTCACAAAAAAAGTCAGAGTTCTACATGAGCTCTATCTTAGTGGATTGTATATTATGTACCCAGCCATTTCTAACCTTGAGGTGTAATTAGGATAGGGAAAAAACCCTTGTATATGTTGCATACAAATTATTTTGTGCACACAAATATTATAGCCCCTACAAAGAGATATGTGAGCACTTCAACATGCCTTTGTACACACTGATTTTTTTGACTGAATGCAACTACATGTCAGAAGAAGCGTTCAAGGTTATTGACGAATATGGAAGTTATTATATGACTGACGAGAGGATGTATATTAGAATGTATGGTGGCTCTAGGGCACCTTCTCTACTCCCCAAATATACCACTGATTATGTGTTACATAAGGAAGCAGTCACGGAAGTATACATTGATGGTGTTGGAAGCTTCTTGTTCGAACATAAGAATGCAGCATATCGTGCCATACCTTTCAGGCTGGGGAGTTATAAGTTTACAAAGTTAAATAGACTGCATAATTCATGCAGGAACTGGAGCACTTTCATTTTGGTGAAATGAACTTCCACAGGAATGACTCCCAAAATAAGGTTGTAGAGTGTTTCAAAGAAGCAAATGTTCATTTTGAATACACAAATTTCTAGGACAAGGATGAAGAAATCTTCAGAAATGCAAAGAATATGAATGCATTGAAGAAGAGATTTAAATAGAAGATCACCATTGTGGGTCGTAAGGGCAAAACCACAAAGAAGACAGCTGAAGAAGAAGAGGCCAGAAAAATAGAAGATGCTAAAAGGATAGCACAAGAGGTGGAAGGTTGGATAAAGCATGAAGAAGAAGAAAAAAAGAGGGCTGCAGAGGAAGAAACAAAGAAGAAAGAGGAGGAAAGGAAGAAGAAGGAAGATGCAGAGATAAATAAAAAACAATAAGAAAGCGAGGGTCAGAGGTTAACAAGATCGCAAATAGACTAACAAACTATTAAACAGATGGATGCACAAGGGGCACATGATCAGACAGATCAAGGGCATGGACAAGATAATCTTGATCTTCAGGAGCCTACTGCAACTTCTGGCAGCACTCAAGAACAAGTTGTTTTTTTGGATTTAATTTGATACCTTTTATGCAGAAAGAAGGAGAAGAGGTCGCTGATTTCAGCACTATATTCTATGACAAGGAGAAGAAGAGGATTATTAGAAGAACTGAAAGAAAGATTGAGGTAGGAGGACGATCATGTAAGATGATAACTGATAAAACTTTGGTGTATAGCACAGATGTAGATGCGAGATTAATAGCAAGAGATGGGGTGGCATTAACCCAAGCTACGAAAGATAATGTAGATAGACTGATGACGGATCTGGAGCAATCAAGGAAGAATGCAGCTCAGTTAAAAGAAACATTGAAGAAATAAATATATGAAGGCCTCAAGCTGAAAATAAAATTTGAGGACATGCAAAATGAAGTGAAGACTTCAAAGGTAGAGCTCTAGAGTCTGTAGGAAAATAAGATGACTTTAGAAATTGCTATAGAGAAAAATGCTTGGAATAGCTTGGCAGAATTACAGAGACTACAGTTAGAGCTTCAAGTGCTGAAAACTGACAAGACTGACCTTCAGGTATCATATGAGACTCTAAGTTTAGAGAAAGTGCAGCTACAAAACAAGGTAATTGAGCTGGAATCAGAGAAGGTTTCCACTAAAGAGAGAGGGAAACAATGTCAAATGCAGATAGTAGCTTTGGAGGAACATAATGCTTCATTAACAGCATCACTGAAAGATGCTATGGAACCATAATATGGATGCCCAACCTTTGAAAGAATATGTTCTATCCCAGAGGAAGAAAATCCACCAACTACAAGTATGCATTGAGAAAGAAAGGTGTAACATTGTGCAAATAGATAGCATATTAGAAGAAATCTTGGACACCACTTCATATTTTGTAGACATATCTCAAGATATTTTGGAGATCTTGACTAGAAGGATAGTGTGGATAGAGACAAATGAGGAAACCCCTACTGAGCTACCAGTCAAATATTGGCAAAGTTTAAATCAGGACTATGACTTGTTGGAGTTTACGATCAATACTACAGAAGAAATCAAGAAAATGGTGAAGAAAACGAGAGGATCCTGTGCTAAATACTACATAAGGGTGCTGGTCACCTACAACAGATGCCAAGTTGTTGCAAAACCATGGCTGGATGCAATACCAAGAATATGAGTTCTTCATAGAACAACTACAGAGTAGGTACCAGGAAGATGAACATAAGATCCAACAACTCAAGGATCTAGATGAGCAGATCCTGAAGAATGTAGTGGCTCATGCAGTAGTCAGCATCCATTTACTTGAATATCATCTATGCTTGAGTCCAACAAGAATAGAGGTGGTTAAGAATCAGGTGGCCAAGTACGAGATCAACATTCGTTTTCTTGAACCCTTAGATTTTGAAAGCATAGCAACAGAGGCCTGGGCATGGGAAAATTTTATTAATGATCAAGAGGGGCCCTCTTCATAAAAGTTCTCTATTAAATTTTGTTTAAATGTAATATATTGTATAATGTATGAGCACTCGCTACAGGACAAAATTTTTGGATTGAGACATTGGGGAAGCCCAAAAGTCATTTTGGGGCAGTCCAAAAGTTTTTCCTTTTTTGTATAAGTAGAGGAGAGTTAGATAGAGATAGATAATTTTTCCTAGATAGATTTGTGAGAGTATGTTGTAAGAAGAACTATTTCCTTTTACAATAAATAATTACAAGTTTCCTGTTGGAGAAAGCTTGGTGGAAGGTTTCAAATGCTATGCTATGGATTTGTTGAATGTGAACTATTTTGTTTTCAGCTTGTGTCCATTAACTGTGAGATCATTCTAACTCTTTGAACCTATGTTCTTGTTATGAATGCACTCTAGTTTATTCTATGAAATTTCCATTGTGAGTAATGAAGGCTTTTCATAAACAATAAGCTATCTTGTTGTTCATATATCTATTAATGTTCATGTGTTTTGAAATAAGTAACAACTATATATGATTTTTCTTAATGCATGCACAAAAATACATTACTCATTGATAAATGATAATCTTGCTCCCTAGGGATAGGTTAGATAGCTAGTTTTAGTTTCTTCCTGTGTGTGATTTAGATGCGAGAGAGTTAAGATGAGAGGTAAGAACCTACGCATCACATTGTGACTGCTCCTCATATCGTCTATCAATCTGCATTCATAGATAGGCACTTGCACATCATACTTAAATTCAAAAAACTAAAATATACACGGTGGACTGGGCCGTAACTGGTAAAACCTTTATTTTGTTACTTGACCTATGGTAGCCAGACCGTAAACTTAACGGATTCCCCATACCAAATAGTAACAGGCTAGTTGGGAACATTTACCAGGGAGAATCCCTAACTGTTGTTACCTGTGATTTTTCATGCCTCAACAGTTTTTGGTGCTAGAAGAAGAGATGCCAGTGCATGGATGGTCGAAGAAAACCATTTCCTCGTAATTGTTCCACCGGTAACAATTCTAAGAGCAGTTTGTTTCCCAATCCAATTCTTGAAAAGAAGGGTAAAGGGATTTTGTATCCTGTCGATAATGAAGTAGTTGGTGATTTGAGAAGAATTACTAGGGATTATGCGAAGAAGATCAATGTATTACCGATTATCTTAGCCTTACCCAGAAGAGAATATCAGAAGAAAAACTGCCCTATATTGGAAGACTGTTGTAATCTCACAGATCACATAAGGTTACCAATAATACATACAAAAATATACAGAATATACACAGATACAAGAGACAAGAACAGATAGGATAAACAGATTATATTATTCTCAATAGATCGTACAAAGCCAAGAACTGAACTAGGTTCTTGTGAGGCTCAACAGCCTAATATATACAGATTACAAACAGTTACAAAAAAAACTACCTGTCGGTTCGGTGAACCGACATGACTATTAGTTAGCAGACTTAATTACTGTGTTTGCTCGGCCGACCGACTTAGTCGGCTTGATCAACTAAGTCGGTCCCTTGACTTAGTCGGCTGATCGACTAAGTCGGTCTTCGTTCAAGTCGACTTATGTCGACTCTCTCCTTCTACATCTCCCCCACAAACAAAACATTTCTTCGTCCCGAAGAAAAGAAGTAAGTACAAAAATGAAGTCCTGTCGAACCTTTCAGACTTGCTCCGGGTGAGGACTATGTAGTCGGATGGTCGGTCGTCTTTGAACGCACACTTCGACGATGGTGGGAGCTATGATGGCAAGTTGACGCTGGAAATATTTCCATGTCTGCAGGGCTTTCTGGATGTCGATGGTTAGAGTTGTTACACTTGATAATACCGACATTTTTTCGGCCATGGGCAGTTCTGCAATATTTTCCATGCTAGGACCCAACAGTTGGGTTTGTTCGTCGGCGGCATTAAGGAGTCTTTTCATCTGCAGATAGATGTTGTCAACCTTCTCCAAGTTTGGTAAGGCTTGCTGTACCCACTGATGAGCTTCTCGTTCAAGTTTTTGTAGCTTGCTACTTTCCATCACAATCTGCTCTTCAAGGGTCTGCCTCAGTTCTACCTCGGTCATTTTCCGACTTTCCAAGGCCTGAATGCCTTGTCGTGTCTGCCTGCTCTGATGATAGACCTGCTCATAATGAGTCGGCCAATCTCTTAGCACTTCTTCAGTAACAATGGATTCCTCCATATGGTCCTGTAAAAGTTTGTAAGCCTCCGAAAAGGCAGTATGTTGGGTCAGGAGCAGTCGAGCAGTCTCTTCTTTTTGTTCTGCTCTAGTCCCTTGGATATGTGTCTGGATAGTCGACACCAATCCTTCAAATAGCTAATACGCCCTTTTGAGTGGTCGGTCCGTTGCAGTTTCGACCGGTCCTGGGGTGACAGCTTGTGCAAGAGACCTACACTTGCCAAGAAACTCGACCTGTTCAGCCTCCTTATCCCTGAGTTGTTTCTTTACTGTTTGTGTCCTCTTCTTTGCTTCTTTTGCTAGGGTGTTTAGCAGTTGGCCGACCTCTATGTCGGTCAACGAACTTTCATCTTTTAAACTTATCCGTAGCCTGGATGGTCGATGCTGGTCTATCTGTTTCTTTTTTTTGTCAGCATCGTGCTCCTGAGTACGTGCAGTAGTAGAGGTCGGTGCTGTGGTCTTCTGTTGCTATTCTGTTGGCTTGTCTTGAGGGCCTGCAGAAGTGGAAGGTGGAACAGAAGTCGAAGGTGCTTGTGTCTGAAAGGGTGGTTCAGTGGTCGGGGGCTTTTGTGGTTGAGGAGTTGGTATGTCCACTTCCGGCTGTGAAGATGATGGTGGGTTCAGCTGTGAATCAGGCGGAGGTGGAGGTGGTGGAAATGATGGTGGTGAAGGTGGGGATGGATGGTTTCCTAATCCTGGTGGCGATGGAGAATGGTGTTGGGAACTTTGGTCGGAAGACATAATTTCTTCTTCCGGTGGGAGTTGATAGTCGGTGAAGGTCTGTTCATGCCCTGCTATGTCGCCACCGTCATGGAACCTTGTAAATACTGTTGTTTGCTGGGCATATATCTTTTTGCTTGCTTTTAGTGGTGATATTTCCGTATTGTTTGTGCCGACTGAAATATTGCAGGTAGCGTCTGAAAGAAGGCTTTGAGTTCAGCGTCCGTGCTGGCCCTAGCCCTGAGTGCCTCCGAGATGACTCTTTCATATACTTCTAGGGAAACGTCGGCCTGCTGCCCCGGTTCTTGCTCCTCGACTATGGTGGTCGGGGATGGAGGGGGAGGGGTCGACACAAGGTCGACTATATTTTCAGGTGTCGAATGAGTTTTGGCTTTCTTGGGCCGACCCTCCAGAGCTCCTGCATCAATAAAACGTTGAAACCGAGTTTCAACAGTTACCTTATTAGCCTAGGCGTCTTCGACAATGTCGAGTGCTGATGCTGCTAGTTCCTCTTCGTCGTCGGTGGAATCAGCAAGGACAAGCTTACGCTTACCCTTGCCTTGCTGTCTTTTCTGTAGCTTGATCTTCCTTCGGGCTACGGCTATCTCTTTTGCCAGCTTTTTGATAATGCTCCGAGACACAGCATATTCACGATTGTCTTCCTCGAGTTCCCCTGTCGGAGTCTGAGTTGGGTCGATAGTCTCTGGCGCCAGAGGAGCTGTTTGTGGTACTGTCGGTTGTGCCTGTTACGTTGGTTGTTGTTGTTCTGTCGATGGGGGGTCCACTCTGGGTGCGGTCGGATGCTTCACTGTTAAGTGCACTCGACTAGTGGTCACAGTCGGAGTATCCTCCGACACGAAAGTGCTGATGTACAAATTTAACTCATAATCCTCTTCCTTCTCTTGGTCTGTAAGAGGCTCGATGATAGAGAAGTCGACTTCTTTGGCAGCTGCTGGAATTGGTACTTTTGTGCCTTCCTGTCGACTCAACTCCCGAAATATCTGTTCGACTGTTGGGTAGTAGTCGAGGTCTTTTGCTTTGGGGTCTTGACCTCGCATATACCATACTGACGTATGGTCGAGAGCTAATTGGATGTGAGACTGAGCTGGGAGGTTTCGTCGGATGATCTGTGGCACCCTCCACCTCGTCGTTCGGACTTTTAGCTACTGGAACCAAGTCTCTAAAAAATTTTTTCCTTGTGCCAGCTCATGCAGGGTTCCTCTCTGTGAAAAGGGTTTGAACCTGTGCATTTCAAACCTTGTGGGCTCCCGGAAGACTGCACTGCCTTCCGGACAGATATGGTACATAACAATCCAAATGATTAAAGAGGGAAATTTTATAATACCTCCTGCCTCCTGGCAACATTCGCATATGGTCTTGACTAGGTCTGCGACATAGTCTCCCCATTTGTAAAGACGTCCGTTTGTTGCAATTGTGTCGACCGCTTCCAACATTTCCAGTTTTAGGTCGCTGCTCCGACCAGCCAAGGTAAGGGTGACGGCAATGATTTTAGCCACAATTTGTGGCGTTCTTGTCGCGATCTGGCCTATCATCAGTCCCTTCGAGTTTTTTCCATTCAGTGTTCTCATGAGTTCTTGGACGAGGCCTTCTTTAATCCCAATTGGTACAGGGTCACCCCTGTTCGATAGACCTGTAAGCGCCGAAATAACATCCCCAGTGATGTCAATCGGTTGGTCGAAATAGAATCGGCCGTTGTGGTAACGAATGATAATAAACTTAACCACTGCCTCCTTCGTCCCACCGAAGCTTTCCATAAGTGGTGCGTTAGGGTAGTTGAAGATAGAGCTCTTTCGAATTTTCTCAGCGGCCTAGGTCATTTTACTATCGACAAAGGCCCACTCTTGGATTTCTGTCCAGAGTTTTTGGAAAGGACCCTCCTGGACTTTGGCATTTTGGATATGTTTCAATCTTTGGACCAAGGGTGTGTCCTCTGCCTGTAACTCTTTTTCCTTGGCCGCGGTGCGGGTAAGCTTGGGTGCCATGATATCAGACTGGTCGGACTGGTACCGGGGTTCGTGGGATTTAGTCGATAGGGAATGCGAGTGCTCTGTGTGTAAGGGGTGTGGTGAATGAACCTTGGGCAGTCCATTATTTATAGGCATGGGTGTGGTGGAGTGTCGAACTGGTTGTATTAATGGCGGACTTGACAGTCCAACTGCAATACTCGAGTGTGATTTGGGGGATCTGGTTCGGCGCTCGAGACCATTAATATGTGATGTGACTCTCGAGGTCGACGGTCGGTGTCGGTGGTGAAAATGGTCGTCTTGTCTGGTCGATGAAGATGGTCGATGAAAGTGATGTCGGTGGTCGGAGGGGTGAATTGTTGTCATGCTGATGAGTGTACGGTGTTGATTTTTGGAATTTTCTAACTTTTTTTTTTTTTTAATAGGGTTTTGGTGGTTAGTTAAGACCGTTATATGATTTTTATTTTTTTTATCGTTTCAGTCGGGCGCCATTAACGAGCTTCCGAAATACCAGGCCCTGTAATGTTTTTAGTCGGACCGACCCATTGGGATGTATTTCTTCGACTATGTACGGGCCCATCCATTCTGTGTGCAATTTCTTGGGTTTTCCTTTTACTCGACTGTTATAGAGTAAAGTAAGATCACCGACCGACAGATTTTTGTTTTTGATATTCCGGTCGTGCCATGCTTTCTGCTGTTGTTTTTGTATTTCCTGGTGTTGGATGGCCATAATTCTGTGTTCTTCTAGTTTATTAAGTTGAAAGAGTCGATCCTTCCTGGCTTATTCGGCATCGACATGTAGTATTTGTGCAACTATGGGTGCCTGTTGTCTGAAGTGTAGAGGGACGACTGCTTCTTGGCCATATACCAGTCGAAAAGGGGTTTGATCAGTTGATCGTTTGTAGGCTGTCCTGTATGCCCATAAAACTGCAGGAATCTTCTCATCCCAGTCATCCTTGTCGGCACTGCATATTTTAGTCAATCCTTTCGTCAGTGTTTTATTAAAGGATTCAATTGCACCATTCGACTGGGCGTGGTATGCTGTACTACATCGGTGGTCGATATGAAACTTGTCGGTTAAATTTTTGATTGTTTTGTTAACGAAGTGAGACCCTTGGCCACTGATCAAAGTGAGCGGACAACCAAATCGAGTAATGATGTTTTCATATATGAATTTAGCAGCTATCTCACTGGAACAGGTCTCGACAGGTTCTGCTTCTGCCCATTTAGTAACATATTCCACTGCGGTGATGATATATCTTGCGCCTGATCGTCGGGCTAGGACAGGGAATGGTCCTATGAAGTCTATAGCCCAGATTTCAAAGGTGAGACTAGGGTTGACTGAGATCAGGGGCATTTCTGTACTTGGAAGTGGTCGACCTAGTCGTTGACATCTATCACATCAACTGACAAAGTTTTTACAATCTTTATGAAGTGTCGGCCACCATAATCCAGATTGTTGGATTTTCTTGGCAGTTGTGTTGGCCTGAAAATGTCCTCCTGCTGGGCCATAATGTGCTTCGTGCATGATTTGCTCTCGTTCATGGTCGAGGACACATCTTCTAAGAACATCGTCCAACCCCATCTTGTATAGAAATCCATTGATGAGGATGTATGGAGCAGCCTTCATAGCTAGGATTTGTTTCTTCTTAGTGCTCAGACCTTCTGGTGCCTGACCTGTCTCTAAGAACTGAGCAATCTCCTCCAACTCTTCTGGTATTGCTTCTATACGAAATAGATTTGCATCCGGCAATTCATCGTCGACTCCGGTCGGTTCTTCTCCTGTGTCGATTCGGGATAGGTGGTCAGGTCCGACATTGAGCTTTCCTGGTCGGACCACTACTTCAAACTCAAAATCTTGAAAGAGAAGTAGCCATCGACAAATTCTCCCATGGTGAAGAGGTTTGTTTATGAGATACTTCAAAGCTTGATGGTCGGTGTAAAATATGAAGGGGTTAGCTAATAGGTAGTGTCGATACTTCTGAAGTGAAAATACCATTCCTAGGGCTTCCCTTTCCGTGGTCGAATAGTTCTTTTCAGCCTTATTTAATTTTCGACTACTGTAAACTATAGGGTAATCCATCCCATCATCTCCTGGTTGGGTCAGGATTGCTCCAATTGCTATTCCTGATGCGTCGATATGCACATGAAATTGGGTCGACCAATTTGGAAATTTAAGTATGGGTGCTTCGACCAGTTTTATCTTTAATTTGTCGAAGGAGATCTGGAATTCTTCTGTCCATTTAAATTCGATGTCGTCCTTCAGTAATTCTTCTAGAGGGTAAGTCATATCAGAATAATGTCTGATGAATTTCCTATAATACCCGCTA
>LPNX010801931.1:73565-89363 GCA_001517045.1 Pseudotsuga menziesii | reverse complement strand
TTTCAACAAAGTAAGTTGCAGCACTAGTCCAGGTCTGTAGTTTTGTCTGATGGGTGTCCCACCATCTAGCTGCCTGACCTGTGAAGGTTTCTACTAAGCTTTGGGGATTCCCTCTCCTTATACCTAGGTTGTTGCCTGGTGTTTTCGCTGGTCGGTTGTAAGGTAGGGTGTTCTCTTATTTTTTTCTCAAAAATCTTGGGGATAATTGAGGCTATAAAGCACTGTTGGGTGGGTTTTTTCTGTACTTTTTGGATAGTTCAGCACCCTCTTGCTTGTGTTTCATAGTTTTCTATCTCCCAGTCATATAGTTCGGCATCTGAATTATAACCAACTGAGTCTTGGTTACCTAAGTGAAGTTCCCCATAGATGCTTGGTTCAGTATAGTCAGTATTATTGTGGATTTGGTATAGCTGTCTAACATCAACCTCCTCATCAATAGGTTCTATCCAAGGCTTTCCTTGGGAAGGGTTTATGGGTACAATAACTTTTTGGCCATTTCCTTTTAGCTTGATCCTCTCTTTATCTAAGGAGATAGAGGCTTTCATCTTTCGACCCCAAGGTCGACCGACAAGGGCTGGGAAGGAGCTAGATCTTTCCTTTGGGTCAATAATTTCAAAGTCAACCTTAGTTGATATGCCTTTAATAGTTGTGTCTACATTTTTCCAAACCCCAATAGGTTCAATGAGACCTTGGTCGGCCAGTTTTAGGTAGATGCCTGACTCATAGAGCTGAGGTTTGCCCATTTGTTCCCATGTATCCCTGGTCATAATATTTACTTGGGACCCAAAATCTAGAACGACTTGTTGGACGTGGTATCCTTCAATTTCTAAGTCGACCAGTGGGTCGACATCGTTTTTGTCTTTTTGATTTAAGCTACAAATGTTCTTAGTTTGTTTCTCATGGTTAGTGGTTTTAATTTGATGTAGTAAATCGATGAATTGGCCTACAGATTCGTCTGTTTGAATGAGATGAGTTAACTGCTGGGTCAAGCTAAGTCGATTGTTGATAGTGTCTTCGTGCTGTGCAATGTTTTGGAATATGTGTGTGGCCTCTTGATATCTCTGTTGTTCCTTGCTAGGGTCAGGATATGCAGTTGTGTTTTTTATTTTTCTAATCTGAGGGTTATCAGGCCCAGTTTTGGTGCCTTGTCGAGTGACAATGTGCAAGTTCTTAGTAGTTATTACATCATTCTTCTCGACACAAGACAAGACATTAACATTCTTTTTATTACTGATTTTTTCCAACATGGTAGGACAATCCTCCAAGGAGTGATCGCCTATCCCACAGTGTGTACAAAATTTGAGGTCAGTTCTGTCCTTGTACGGACAGTCTATGCATCTGTGCCCTTCTTTGTAACAAATAAAGCATTGTGTGGGTCGACGATTTCGTATTTCGCGATTCCCAATGAATCGACCTGTTCTTCCAAACCCTGGTCGTCGATTATCATGTCGATGTTCATATCGTCGGCTGTCATTGCGTTGCCCGTTCTGGTTGTTGTTGTTGTTTTGCTCCGTGTTCTGTGCTACCGCATTCGTCTGGTAAACGGCCTGGTAGTTCTGTCTATTTTTCAGGTTAAGATGGAAGTCGGCCGTGTTGTGATTTGCAGTTTCACAGATAGCACACCACGAAGCCTTTCCATTCTTCATATTGTAAGGACAGTCGGCCGTAGAATGGTCTCCATGCTCCTGGAAAATGTCACAAAATGCCTTTGTCTTCACAAAATGGACATCTTGTCGACTGTATTGCTGTCGACAATTATCTTTGGAATGTCCGGCTGTTGAACAGTTAGTGCACCAGACTTCTTGGTTCTTGAGTGTGAGTTCTTTCAGGGACTTCTGCACGTTTTCCAGCTGTTCTTCCAAACGGTGGTCGGTCTGATATGCAGGTATGTCTTCGTCCATCTCGACCTGCAGAGCTTTTGTCAGCGCATCTTCATATGACTTCAAAGTTTCCAGACTGATGTGTCGGCGAATTTTTTGTGATAGTCCTACAAGGAACCATTGAATCAGTAATTGTTCGTTAATAGTATAGTCTAACTGGCTCAATAGATCCTTCCATCGTTTATCGTAGTCGCAGACTATTTCTCCTGGCTTCTGTGATGTTGTTTTCAGCTTCTTGGCGGCCAGGTGTTTGGCGTCTGGGGTCTTAAAAAATGATAGGAATTCTGCTTTTATCTCGGCTTTTGTTGCTCTGGGCTACCGTTCAGAAAATTTCATACACCATGTTAGAGCTCTTTTCCTTAGGGCTCCGGCGAACTGGGCCATCTGGCGTTCTTCTTCTATGACCTTGTTGGCCTCCCATATTGATTCACAGACGAACCAATGTCGTCTGGGGTCTTCGTCGCCCTCATAAAGGGGAATCTGAGCAGATCCGTGACCCATATCTGAGTCACTGTCACTACTTTCTGACATTAGCGGGGTGGGAGGTGTGGGTGGGGGTGAAAGAGGTGGGGTCGATGATATAGTCGAACCTGTGGGGGTTACGATGGTGTTTTGGTCGACGGAACTTGTACCTCCGTCGGTGGTTGTTTCTTTCTCGCGGTACAGCGGATTGTTGATAATTTGTCTTCTTGATGACCCACTGTCACTTTGCGTGCTCAGGTCGGACTCTTGGTTCTCTTCGAAAGTTGTATGTGGCAGGGGGGGTGCTCCTTCATGTGTCGGCAGGAGCAAGTGGATACTACGAAAGGAGGGTGCCGTTTGAAAGGTCACCCAGTTCCCTTCGATCGGTCAGCATATAACAAGGTGTCGGCCCGGGTAAGGTTCATCACCTAGTCGACTCCAGATTGTGATGTCACCAGCTCTCAGTCGGAGGTCGTCTTCAATAATAGTCTATATTACGGTATGGGAATTGGCATGGGACAGGGTTACTTCATCAGGAACCACTATTCAGAGAGCTTCTTGCTGCTCTATCCACACTTCTTCATTAGGGGCCGTCTCTTCATCTACGCCTTCTTCGTGTCGGTCATGACCCGACTCTGGCGGATTCTCATCTCGGTCGGTCTCCCTAGGGTTTTGTTCTTGACGCAGCTCGTCGGCTCGTTCACGTTTGGCTTCCCTTCTTTGTTGTCGTTCGTCCCGCTCGAGTCTCTTAATGTCCGACATACTTTCATACAATACTATTCCTTCGAATCCTCTTCGGTCGACTGTTCATTACTGGCTTGGTCGACTGGTATCCACTATGCTCCTTTTTCGACACACGACCAGCTACCCCCCCATAGCCTACCCGACGCTTTTTTTAAAAATCTCGGATAGTGTCTATTTACTCAGGAAGTATTCCCACTCCCTTTCAGCGATGAATTTTTCCCACTTCTTCTGTTTCTCCGCCCAGTTAGTATTAGGGGGTGGTTCGCGTAACGGTGGTCGAGCTTTGACAATATGGCTTGCTCCTTTTTCTATTAAGAACTTGAACAGCAGAGTCGGTAAGGAACAAAAGAATTGATCAGTAAATTCTGTGAAAAATTTCTGTCGAACAGTTTCCATAGAAGTCCTGTCTTCAACTGCTTGTTCCTCACAGAAGTCGTCAGCTATCTTTTCGAACCACTCCGATAGATTCGTACGACCTCCTCGGATCAGTTTTTGGAGTAACTGTTCTTCTTTAGTCTTGTCCGATTTTCTCATCCAAAAGCTGCTTCAGTAGGTGTGGCACGGATTCGACAAACTTTTCGTGAGTGTCAGTGAAAAATCTGGCTTTTGCTTCTGCGACTGTCAATCTGTTCCTTCTCGCGTAATTTTGTAGATAGTTAGCAATTTTTCGCTCCCACCAGTCCTTTATCTCCTGTTCTGGTATCATATGTGAGCATATATTCCAGTTATGTACTACCGGCAATGGAACCAATGTTGTAATCTCACAGATCACATAAGGTTACCAATAATACATACAAAAATATACAGAATATACACAGATACAAGATACAAGAACAGACAGGATAAACAGATTATATTATTCTCTATAGATCGTACAAATCCAACAACTGAACTAGGTTCTTGTGAGGCTCAACAGCCTAATATATACAGATTACAAACAGTTACAAAAATAACTACCTGTCGGTTCGGTGAACTGACAAGACTATTAGTTAGTAGACTTAATTACTGTGTTTGCTCGGCCGACTGACTTAGTCAGCTTGATTGACTAAGTCAGTCCCTCGACTTAGTCGGTTGATCGACTAAGTCGGTCTTCGTTCAAGTCGACTTATGTCGACTCTCTCCTTCTACAAAGACACAGTGTTGGTTGAATATTTTGAAGAACTGGTAGAAACAACCATACAGGAAGTTGTTCAACCTCTGAATCAGTTGGACCCAAATACACCTTACTGTTCTCCTGTTCATATGCCTATTCATTCACCACCTCATTCTCCACGTAAAATCATGGATAATGTAAACACAAACCAGCCACCCAACCCACCAAATCCACCACTTGCTTGGAGGGCTAGGTTACCATTAAACCTAACACCTCCTTTGCATGATTAGACGATCATTTGCAAATTTTTTACCTGGATATAGAAGGACTAAGGGCTGGAGAACATGAAGATGTAGTCTGCAGATTGTTTCCACATACCCTGAAAGGAGTAGTAGCCTCATGGTATTTTTCTCTTCCTGCAAACTCAATCACAAACTAGGACACATTTGAAAGAATATTCAGAATTAAATATGCAGGCCAGAAAACTCATGCAGCTCTAATGAAAGGGTTATGCGCTTTAAAGAAAGAAAGAAAAGAAAAAGTGCATAGTTTCACTCAAATGTTTGCTTCTTATCTTAAAAAAATTTATGTAGCTGATATGCCATCTAATAAAGTTCTGATTGAATACTATAGTTCAGCTCTAGGGCCTGAATTGGCCATATTTTCCAAGATGTTAGTGAATCCTACATTGTCATAAACTTATGAAGAAGCTGAGAGAGTAGAAGCTGAAAAAGAGAGCATAGAAGATTATCTTGAGCAGTCGAGAGAAAAAAAATTTGGTAAAAAATCTTTATTACTGAGTAAACCTAAGGATGAGCAATCACATGACCTTGAATGAATGTTGAAAATGATGTAGAAGCTATATAACAGAGTGATAGATTTGGAAAAAGAAAAGGAGGCTCATAAAGCATACAAGCCTTACTATAAAAGGAGAGAAGACAACAATCAATCTAAACCTCCTCCACACATTCCTGCATCAATTAATTCAACTGACGTAGGTATGGATAATTTTTGCACCTATCATCAACATCCTCATTCTAAAAAAAATTGTCCCCAATGGATAAATTCGATGACATTAGTAATGAATCAGCTATTAGACTCCAAACTAATAGAAGCTGATGAGGAGGAAGGAAAAGATAATCAACCGATAGAAAAACAAGAAGAGGATTCTTTGGTTTTATGGGACTGTGTCTCACTTTTTGATACAGAAGAGGAAGGTTCATTGAAACAGGAAGAAACATAAAAAACAAATGTGACAACAAGAAGTCAAGGTTTGTTAAATGAAGACAATTTGATACTTCCGAAGATTAAGAAATTTCAGGAGAATATGAAGAAAATACAGAAGAACAACACATATGATAAAATACCTGAATTTACCATTACCAGTCAATATCTAAAACAAGTCAACATGCTTGTTAAGCCTATTGAATACAAAGTTGATAATGTCATGGAAAATCTCAAAGCACTTGAGATGGGGTACGATATTGTGGAGGACATTAAAAGGGGCCAAGGAAAATATTTCGTTATTTGAAATGTGTAATGTACCTCAACAGAAAGAAAAATTGTTAAAAGCACTTGAAGTACGAGAGGAAGAGCTTCCCACTAACAACCAACCTATAGAAGAAATTGTCGAAGCAAGTGTAGGAGGTAAGGATAGGTTTAAAACCCCATCATTCCTCTTGAATTTTGAGATTTGAAACCATAATGTACACAATTGTTTAGTAGACTCAGGGTCAACAGTCAATGTTATTCCACTTTCAGTCTGCAAGAAGATCAATGGACAACCTAAACCAACTACCTGGTAGGTTACTCAGCTAGACAAGACCACTGTGAAAGTAGTCGGGCAAATGGAAGATGTTCTAATTCACTTATCTGCAAACGAAAAGATATGTCAGTACATTGATATTGTAGTAGCAGATATACCTGATGTTTATGGACTTGCTTTGAATCGAGACTGGTCAGCAAGGCTAAATGGGTATTTCGCATCAGATTGGTCACATCTGTGGTTTCCTCATAACGAAAGTCCAAATCAGATAAAAATATTAAGAGAGCCCCACATGAAGCACAATGTTACTCAATTGGAAGAAAAAAATGAACCAGTGAATTTTGTGTTGGGAGTTTGTCTAATTGAGCTAGAACATGGAAACTACCAAGCGGAAGAAGCTATTAGTACACTAGACACCCAGCCTGATCTCCTTTGATTTTCACGGGTTGATGAGATTGATTGTAAAATAGTAGATGTAGTTTTTTATTCAAGTATAGTAGGATTAGATAATGGCTAGGCCTTTTAAGTCAAGCCCATCCCCTCAATTTACAACTTGCCAGATTTATAGGGGAGGGAAGAGAACTAACCTATTTGTGGTTTACTTCTCAAACTTTATTTTTCTTGGTTTTTATTTCTTGATTATCTTGTACATAAATAAACTGATTTGGTTTTTTATTTTTTATTTATTTTATTTCTATTTGTTTTAGTTATATTTTGATTGATTTCAATAAAAGAAGCAGACTTTTGGTCACATGGAGAGCATCAAAATTCTGGATTAACTAAAATCCTTGATTATAAGACTGTGTATTATTGATTTATCTGAATGAATTCTTCTAGTTTAGCAGTTTTCCTAAATGGATATGAACACATTGAATTCCTACTTAATCCTTCTAAAATAACTCAAGATCAAAAGGTCTGGAATACTATTTCAGGGCTCCATCCATCTCACATTTAAAATGTCTTAGGGGGTGACAGCAAAAGACCCATGGAAAGGAAGCAGGGTAAACAATATATTATATATAAATGATTCCATGCCAATAATTAAAAGCCAAAAGGAAAATAAGAGTAAAAAATCTCCTAAGAAAGCAATATGTATCAAAACGAAGTACTGAACCATATGAGTACAAAATTTCCAGAGTTCTTCGCTGTCTGTGAGCTGAAAATTAAATAAATCTCTCACACAAAAGGACACTATGGATAGAGGAGCATGAATAAAAATTTAGAAAGAAAGGCATGCAGGAGGGCTCAAAAATGACAAAAAATTCCAAAAGCACAAAAGTGGAAAATGGCATTGGAATGAGGAACAAATGAATATTTATTTTTACCATATGTTACAATACTTTGGTGTCCAAGCTGGGAGCTACCGGGAGACAGAGGTAAAAAATTGAAACTCATATTCCTGGCCTGAAAAGAGTTATCTTGACTTTGAAATCTCGGTTTCCATTTTCCTAAATTGGATTGTCATCAATGATTAAAAGTACATACATTTTCCATTTAAGAAATCCAGACATCTAGAAGAATTCAACATGTTGGTTTTATTTCCAAATAGTTTGTTACTTAAGGAAGAAATTGTCCAAAGATCTGGGTTCACCAGGTAGTCGCCAATTGTTGCAGCTGCAACTTTTTCCCAATTTTTTTAAAAAATTTGGACCCTCCTTTTAATTTTATCTTGCCTGGATTTATTTGGTTTCCTGATCTCTGTTTTTCCCCTCTGCTCTAAGTTTGGATTGTTTGAAGTTGAATTGAGATAGACTGCTTTCCTTCATTTCGGAATTTGAATGATTACCTTTTGTCTAGTTGATGATTTTGACTATGGAGTTTAAATTTTGGATTTGAAAATGATGGCCTTTTGATTTGAAAATGATTTCCTTTATCGCTATCGGAAGTTTATTTTTGTGTGAATCAGGGTGGTAGTTCTCTATGCAACCACCGTTGCGGAGGGTAAGTAATGAACGTCTCGATGGATAGTTCTTGTTTTCACCAATGCTCTTTTATATCATTTGTTTTTTGGACTGTCGGTGATTTTATTTTATCACGATCCAAGCATTAGCCTTCTATATCGCAACCGTTTTAGAGGACAAATAGAGAACAGGTTGATGGATAGTTTTTACTTTCGTCGATTCCATGGTTTTATTGGTTCAAACCTTTTTAATTTGCGATGATTTTTTGTTTTCACTATTGGAATGTTTTTGACAAATAGTCAGAGTTCTAGTATCGAGCGACACCACCATTTCAGAGGCCTTGTTGTTTGTCTCACCGACATTGCGGAGATGCCTAGTTTTAAGTTCGTTGATCTGTAGTTTTTAGAACCTTCGATCGCCGACATTTTCATTTGATCGTGGAAGCCATTGTTTGTATGTTTTCCACCGTTGTGGATCCTTAGTGAACTAACCATCCGACATATAGTTGTTCCGTTTCTCGATGGTTAGTTCTGATTTTCATCGATTGTTTGGTTTTATTAATCAAACCTTTTACATTGCGATGTTTTTGTTTTCTCTATCAGAGCGATGTTGATGATTGATCGTAGGACTAGTCCTTTGTGTTTTCGACAGGGTGGCAACATTAAGCTTTAACTCGTCGATCTGTAGTCCTCCGAGCCTCCAATCATCGATGTTTTCAATTGGTCGTGGAGCCCATAGTTTGTCTGTCGCCCGCCGTTGCGGCTCCTTAGTGAACTAATTGTCCGATGCTATAGTGGTTTTGACCGTCGATTAAGGTTTTTCCCGTCATCTTTTTCACTAGAAGGTCTATATATTGGGGTGGGGTATTTGTTTATTATTATCCTGGTTGAAAACTAGCATTTGTTCTGTCCCTGTCGAGTCGAACTGTACCAACATGCTTAGCTGTCAAGATTTCGTTTGTTTGGAGCACTACTATGGAATTTTTGGACCTTCCTGTCCACTGCACAGCTTGTTGGCCAGGTATGCCAACCATGGTTTCTCCTTCCTTTTGATTTTATTGGTCATTTTGGGAACTAGGGTCTTCCCCTGGCTAGGTTTTCCCACCATTGTGTAGTTAGCCATCCAAAATGAATTTTATTCTTGTGTCATGAGGTATCAGTCAGATTGATGGTTTTTTTTGCAGTGGGGGTTTTCCTTGAGCCTGGTTTTGAGTCATTATGGAAGCTCGAGCCCAACCCGATGGTTTAGGTAGTTGGTGCAAACAAGCATTATGTTGTTTGCACCGACTTTTGTGGGGTTGTTTATGGCCATCCAAGGTATTGTTTTTCAATTTTCTTAGGCACTCACCCTAGTTTCGAGGAATGACGAGGGGTTTTTCAGCATTTTGGTCGAACTGGGATTTCCACATTTTTAATTACAATTGATAGTGTGGTTCTTGTGTTTGAGGATTTAGAATTTTTTGATTGCATTCTGATTTTAATGATAGGTTCTCTATCGGGGTTATGTCTTAGTTGTAGACAGACTTAGAGAATTTTAAACCGAGCTACAGAAGTTCCTTTTCCTTGTCATTTTCTTTCACGCATTAATGTTTTGTGTAGTTTATTTGTGAAAATGCATATGGATGAGGTAAATAGTGTTATACAATTCTACTTCATTTTGAACACTAGCTAGAAGCTCCAATAGTTTAAGAACATACTGTGTTTGCTACTAGGGAAACCATTGCAAAAGAGATATGTCTAAAAGACAAAAGAAGAAGGCTCCTATTGCAGAGGGAGAACCAGATGTGGAAATCATCACCATTATGGAATACATTTATGAAGATACCAGAGCCACCACTGGAGTAGAGCCAGATTACAAATGGGGTGAAATATACCGGATGTTTGCAAATAAAAATTTGCTTGATGCAAGGTTTGAAGAAATGACTATATATGCAAACATTGAGAAATCTACTCTTATGAAAGTGGCAACAAGACCTGAGTTGGTCCCCTGCTCAGAAGTGATTGGTTGGATTCTGCCTAGGGTAGATGTAACTACTATGATCCTGGAAAACACTACCAAACATGGCTATGCTATATATAGTCCTGCTTATGTCTCAATGGCATATCACCTACCTCCTGCTCAAGTCTACTTAACCGAAAGTTGGTTAAAAGAGATAAATTTGGACCTGGTTAAAACAGTCAAAAGGATGATGATACCTGGGAGGAACTTTTGAACCAAGCCATCAGGGGAATATGACATAGCCACTCTCGGGACCCCTTATAGATTCATAGCACTTATACTGAATAGATTTTTTGGGAGAGCTCATGGAAAAAGCTTCAAATTGGGATGGATACCAATTATTTTCCATGTGGCCACTCAGGGGACAATATTCAACTGGGAAAACATAGTGTCCAATAGCCTCTCAGCTTGTATATCTTCAACTTTGGGAGGGGTGTCATAGAAAAAGTCATATTTCTACATGAGCTCTATGTTAGTGGACTATATAATATGTACCCAAGATTTTCCATCCTTGAGGTGTAACTCGAATAGGGACAGAACCCCTGTATACATTGCATAAAAATTATTTTGGGCACACAAATATTATGGTGACTACAAATATATATGTGAGCACTTCATCATGCCTTTGTACAAACTGATTTTCCTGACTGAATGCAACTGCATGTCAGAAGAAGCATTCAAGGTTATTGAAGAATATGGAAGTTATTACCTAACTGAGGAGGGGATGTATATTAGATGTACGGTGGCTCTAGGGCACCTTATCTACTCCCCAAATATACCACTGATTATGTGTTACATAAGGAAGTAGTCAGGCAGGTATACATTGATGGTGTTGGAAGCTTCTTCTTTGAACATAAGAGGGCATCATATCTTGCCATACGTTTCAGGCTAGGGATTTATAAGTTTACAAAAGTTAAATAGACTGTAGAATTCATGCAGGGACTGGAGCACTTTCATTTTGGTGAAATGGACTTCCACGGGAATGACTCCCAAAATAAGGTTGCAGAGCATTGCAAAGAAGCAAATGTTCATTTTGAATACACAAATTTCTGGGACAAGGATGAAGAAATCTTCAGAAATGCAAAGAGTATGATTGCATTGAAGAAGAGATTTAAACAGAAGATCACCATTGTGGGTGGTAAGGGCAAAACCAAAAAGAAGACAGCTGAAGAAGAAGAGGCCATAAAAAGAGAAGAAGATACTAGAAGGCTAGCACAAGAGGCAGAAGGTTGGATAAAGTATGAAGAAGAAGAAAGAAAGAGGGTTGCAGAGGAAGCAGCAAAGAAGGAAGAGGAGGAAGGGAAGAAGAAGGAAGATGTAGAGATAAAGACAAAACAAGAAGAAAGCGAGGTTCATAGGTTAACGGGATCACAAATAGACTAGCAAACTATTGAACAGATGGATGCACAAGGGGCACATTATCAGATAGATCAAGGGCATGGATAGGATAATCCTGATCTTCAGGAGCCTACTGCAACATCTGGCAGCACTCAAGAACAAGTTGTTTTTTTCTGGATTTAATTTGATACCTTTTATGAAGAAAGAAGGAGAAGAGGTCCTTGATTTCAACACTATATTCTATGACAAGGAGAAGAAGATGATTGTCAAAAGAACTGAAAGAAATATTGAAACAGGAGGACGATCAGGTAAGATCATAACTAATAAAACTTTGGTGTATGGCACAGATGCGGATTCGATATTGACAGCAAGAGTTGGGATGGCATTAACCTAAGCTACAGAAGATAATGTATATAGACTGTTGACGGATCTAGAGTAATCAAGAAAGAACATAGCTCAGTTAAAATAAACACTGAAGAAAGAAAGAGATGAAGGCCACAAGCTGAAAAGAAAATTTGAGGACATGCAAAATGAAGTGAAGACTTCAAAGGAAGATCTCCAGACTCTGCAGGAAAAAAAGATGAATTTAGAAATTTCTATAGAGAAAAATGCTCAGAACAGCTTAGCAGTATTATAGAGACTGCAGTTAGAGCTTCAAGTGTTGAAAACTGAGAATACTGACCTTCACGTATCATACAAGACTCTAAGTTTAGAGAAAGTCCAGCTGTAAAACAACGTAATTAAGCTGGAATCAGAGAAGGTTTCCACAGAAGAGAGAGGGAAAGAATGTCAAATGCAGATAGCATATTTGGAGGGACATAATGCTTCATTAACAACATCACTAAAAGATGCTATGGAATAGAAGATGGATGCCCAACCTTTGAAAGAATATGTTCTAGCCTAGAGGAAGAAAATCCAGCAACTACAAGCATGCATTGAGGAAGAAAGGTTTAAGATTGTGCAAATAGATAGCAGTTTAGAAGAAATCTTGGACAACACTTCATATTTTGTAGACAGATATCAACATATTTTGGAGATCCTGAATGGAAGGATAGTGTAAATAGAGACAAATGAGTAAACCCCTGCTGAGCTACTAGTCAAAGATCAACAAAGTTTAAAGCAGGACTATGACTTGTTGGAGTTCATGATCAATACTGCAGAAGAATTCAAGAAAACGGTGAAGAAAATGAGAGGAGCCTATGTTGAATACTATAGAAGGGTGACGGTCACCTACAACAGATGCCAAGTTGTTGCAGAACAAAGACTGGATGCAATACCAGAACATGAGTTGTTCATAGAACAACTACAGAGCAGGTACCAGGAAGATGAATAGAAGATCCAACAAGTCAAGGATCTAGATGAGAAGATCCTGAGAAATGCGGTGACTCATGTAGCAGTCAGCATCCATTTACTTGAAGATTAGCTACGCTTGAGTCTAGCAAGAATAGAGGTGGTTAAGAATCAGGCTGCAAAGTACGAGATCGACATCCGTTTTCTTGAACCCTCAGATTTTGAAAGCATAGCAGCAGAGGACCAGGCATGGAAAAAGTTTATTAATGGTCAAGCGGGGCCCTCTTCATAAAAGTGCTCTATTAAATTTTGTTTAAATGTAATATATTGTATAATGTATGAGCACTCACTATAGGACAAAAAATTTGGATTGAAATGTTGGGGAAGCCCAAAATTCATTTTGGGGTAGTCCAAAAGTTTTGCCTTTTTGTATAAGTAAAGGAGAGTTAGATAGAGATAGAGACTTTTTCCCAGATAGATTTGTGAGAGTGTGTTGTAAGAAGAACTATTTCCTTTTACAATAAAGAGTTACAAGTTTCCTGTTGGAGAAAGCTTGCTGGAATGTTTCAAATGTTGTGCTATGGATTTGTTGAATGTGAACTATTTCCTTTTTAGCTTGTGTCCATTAACTATGAGATCCTTCTAACTCTTTGAACCTATGTTCTTGTTATGAATGCACTCTAGTTTATTCTATGAAATTTCCACTGTGAGTAATGAAGGATTTTCATAAACAATAAGCTATCTTGTTGTTCATATATATATTAATGTTCATGTGTTTTGAAATAAGTAACAACTATCTATGATTTTTCATAGTACATGCATAGAAATACATTACTCATTGATAAATGATAATCTTTCTCCCTAGGAGTAGGTTAGATAGTTAGTTTTAGTTTCTTGTTGTGTGTGAGTTAGATGTGAGAGAGTTAAGACGAAAGGTAAGAACCTATGCATCACGTTGTGACCGCTTCTCATATTCTCTATCAATATGCATTCTTAGATAGGCACTTGCACATCATACTTAAATTTAAAAAACTAAAATATACATGGTGGATCGGGCCATAACCGGTAAAACCTTTATTTTGTTACTTGACCTATGGTAGTTGGACCGTAAACCGAACGGATTCCCCATACCAAACAGTAACGGGCTAGTTGGGAATGTTTACTGGGGAGAATCCCTAATTGTTGTTACTTGCAATTTTCCAGGCCTCAACACTTTGTAAGAAGAATCTATCCAACTTTGTAGTTATATTCCCAGGTCTTGTTATTCGATTTGTCCAAGTATACATACCTTTGATTGGTTTAACATCCATCAGGTCCCATTCATGTGTTAGATCCTTGACCCATTCCGTGGATGGATCTATGACACTATTCCCCACCTTTTCTCATTAAGGATAAGAGTAATATTTAGATATCCTACCAAAATAATATTTTCTAAGAAGATATCATGTGAAAGCGCATCCATGACATCCCAACATTGTTTCTTTCACTAAAATTAACACGAACGTAAATTTTAAAGAGACTTACCATATTTCTTGATGCCTTTTGTCAGAGTTCCGTCAAAATCCAATGATATTCCAATCTATCTTACACTAATTCAAATTTTTCTTCATCCCATAGAGTTCCAATACATCCTTCCGCACTTCTACACGAGACTCATTTACGATGTCTTTTTTTCAATAAGAAGTTATTTATTTTGACGAAGTCCCCTTCCTCCATTTTTATCTCCTAGATTAGAAGAATATTTGGTTTTTTCGTGCATATTGGATCTCTCATTGAATTTTATTTTAAACTACTCCCTAGACCCCTATAGTTCCAGGATACTACCTTCATCATTTATCTCTTAGGAGATTTTGGGATCCTTCGAATCCCTAGCTCTGATTGTTTGTAGGTCTAAAATTTTTGGATTTTACATTGCCCAATGTAAGCTCATTGCCTTATAGTTTATCTTTGTAACTTGCTTCATCCTGCTTCTCATGAACTGTTATTTGGTTTCTTATGTATGTTTTCCCTTTTATTTGGGATTGAAAAAATTCCCCTTCTTCCTCCTTTGAATCCTCCTAAGTTTTCTTTCCCTATAATGGTTCTACAATAGCTTCGGGATCTGTGATTACTGCAGTTTTTGGAGAGGTTGGTTTCCCATGAGGTGGTTCATATTTCTTCTGTTCATCCATATCTACTTCTTGAACATCCTCTGGATATGTACCCAAGATTGTAAAAAGGTTCCCTTCGATCTGTGAAGAAACCATAGAAGGACCTTTGGTTTCCCCTGAAGTATTTGCATTCTTAGATCTTGGAACAAAAGGACCATCCCATGTTCTTGTTTTTGGTTTTTTTACCTATTTCTGGTCTTCCTCCTTTTATTTATCTGCAAGTGGGGATAACTTCTTAGGTAAATTCCTTGCAAAGTGTCCATAGTCATGGCATTACTTACAATTGAAAGGGAGCTATTCATAATGTAGCCTCTGTTGGAGACATTTACCATCATACACACTCTTCAGTCAAATTGACCTAGTTAAACCACTATCCTAAGTTTAATTGACATCAAGGAGCATTAATTACCATCATCCCAGTCACTCTCACACCTACCTATAGTCAAGGAGGCTAACTTATCCTTTCCTATAGTCAAGGAGGCTAACTGGAGCACTCCAGGGGTGATCTGGTTGACATTCATGCACCTAATTGCTAACTGGGGGTTACTTTCAGTTCAACCAATCAGTTACAGTCATTTAAGGCGCCTCCATGCATTAAATATATTATTTAATCATTATTTATTGATTATTTTATTATTATTTAATGAACTGGAGCTAACTAGGCGCCTTCACCAACTTCTGATGGTCAGTTCAGCTTCAGTTAACCTCATCAGGGTTTATTGGAGTCATGTAGTACTAGCACTTGATGATTGGATTGCTATGACATGTGTTTGATCTCCTTCGATTAAGTCATTTATTACACTCCAACTTCAGTTAAGGGTTTGGTGAGTCAATTAGGTTTTTGGACAAGTGGTTAACTGAGTGAGATTGCATGGCAAAGAGTCAGTTAAGCTAGACTCACTCATTGAATTCGAATTGTCCTCTTAGGTATTCGAATTCTTCATTGAGTTAACCCATTGATTATGCATGGTATTGTAATCCTTTATTGTTTATATAATATACAGAGAGGAGACCTATTTGGTTCCTGAAAATTTCCAATTCATGAGTAATTGTTAATAATTCTTTCATGAGATTGAATCTTAGTTCCTAGATCATGTGCAAGAATTAATATGGTATCAGAGCTTACGGTGGGACGAAGATCAATCTCTCAAAAACAAGATTTTTGACAGATTTATCC
>LPNX010801931.1:29158-73151 GCA_001517045.1 Pseudotsuga menziesii | reverse complement strand
GAAAGTCTCCATGAAGTGACTCCTTCTCCTGATGCTCCGGAAGTTCATGAGATCTCTGATATCTCATATTCTCATATTGCTGAAACAGAAGAAGACATTCTAATCTCTGATATTGAAGAAAAACTCTGCTGCACTTCCATGCAAACATTCACTGGTGATTTTCCTTTGAATTCTGTGCAAAATTTACCAGTAATTGCTTCCGAAAGTGAAGAGAAATTTGATTTTTCTCCCTCTAATGTTGCTGCTGGTGTGAAAATATGTAATACCTTGGATATTTTTGAAAAAATATCAGATTATAAGAGTGACACATTTGCTCCCCATGATCTCGATCTTTCAGCAAAATCCTGCAGGATTGCATGCACCAAAATTCAGAATTTTGAAGAAGAAGAAAACTGTGCATCCACCGTCTCGGTTGACCATAATTTTGGATCTGATATGAAACTTATTGGATCTGATATGATCTTATTTGGATCTGATCTGATATTTCTTGGTTCAAAATTTCAGGTTCATAAACCTTCAGTACTGCTTGTAGCTGTTCTCATCAACGGTGTGAAGAAACAAGTACCGCAAGTCTCCTACAAAACTGCTGACGGGGATTTGATTTCATTTCATAGTTTTGGATCTGTTGTGAACTTATTTATATCTGATTTACATTCTGATCTGATATTATTTGGTTCATATTTTAAAATACAAGATCTTTCAGTCATGCTTGTAGCTGCTCTCACCAATTCCGGTGTGAAAAATCAAGTACCGCAGTTCTTCTTCAAATTTGCTGCTGGGGATTTGGTGTTAGTTTCCTCTTATGAGGTTGCTGATATTTTATTTTGTGAATCATTAGATATTTCTGAAGCTATATCAGATTATGGAGCTCAATCATTCGCTCTCCAGAGTCCCAGGGATTCTCTACCTTTGGTCAGAAAATCATCTCCTCACAGAACTAGTAAAGAGGAAGACATTCTGCATCCGCATGGACACTTGCTCCTAAGATTTGGGGCTGATTTTACCAGTCATGGTTTTCTGTTCAAGGATGCAACATATCAGTTTCTTGAGTGTTCCACACATGGTTCAAATCCTCAAGAACCTTTGCTCTCTCTTGAGATGATTTTAGTTGCTCTACATGGGTCCAGTTTTCACCGTGCAGCTGTTTATGCTTCTGATTCAGTTGAGTGCATTGTTTTTCTTCCAAAGTGGAAGATTCCTCCAGACATCTTCACCAAGATATTTTCAGAAAAGAATTTCACTTACCTCCATTCACTGTTGGGGGTGAGTTCATCAGGGTGATCCAGACTACTTTCAGTGTTCAGCTTGAGGGGGGGTTTTGTTCCCACTAGGTTTTCCCTCTTTTCCTCACTTAGTTTGCTTTGAGCATTGTTTCAGTTGCTTTATTGTACAGGGTGACCTATGGCCTTTGTTGCCAGGGCCCTAGCATTTTTATGTTTTCTAACTCTTCCTGAGTATAGCTTAAGGGGGGGTGTTGGAGACATTTACCATCATACACACTCTTCAGTCAAATTGGCCTAGTTAAACCACTATCCTAAGTTTAATTGACATCAAGGAGCATTAATTACCATCATCCCAGTCACTCCCATTCCTACCTATAGTCAAGGAGGCTAACTTATTCTTTCCTATAGTCAAGGAGGCTAACTGGAGCACTCCAGGGGTGATCTGGTTGACATTCATGCACCTAATTGCTAACTGGGGGTTACTTTCAGTTCAACCAATCAGTTACAGTTAGTTAAGGTGCCTCCATGCATTAAATATATTATTTAATCATTATTTATTGATTATTTTATTATTATTTAATGAACTGGAGCTAACTAGGCGCCTTCACCAACTTCTGATGGTCAGTTCAGCTTCAGTTAACCTCATCAGGGTTTATTGGAGTCATGTAGTACTAGCACTTGATGATTGGATTGCTATGACATGTGTTTGATCTCCTTCAGTTGAGATTAATTCATTTATTACACTCCAACCTCAGTTAAGGGTTTGGTGAGTCAATTAGGTTTTTGGACAAGTGGTTAACTGAGTGAGATTGCATTGCAAAGAGTCAGTTAATCTAGACTCACTCATTGAATTCGAATTGTCCTCTTAGGTATTCGAATTCTTCTTTGAGTTAACCCATTGATTATGCATGGTATTGTAATCCTTTATTGTTTATATAATATATAGAGAGGAGACCTATTTGGTTCCTGAAAATTTCCAATTCATGAGTAATTGTTAATAATTCTTTCATGAGATTGAATCTTAGTTCCTAGATCATGTGCAAGAATTAATAGCCTCTACATATATGAAAAAATTCATACTATAAGATTGAATGATTTTGGTAACCCTACCTCTATATCAATGTTGGCCTCTTTGTATTTCTTGTGTCGAACCGCTATTTAGCAACAACAAAATACCAACAAGACACCAAAAGACATTGGCGTGATAGAGCAAGCTCAAGTTGAAACGCCCGCGAGGCAAGCACAGTATCACTAGAGATATCTTAATGTGTAACTTCCAGAACCATGTTTCCATAGTTGGAAATGTATTATATTCCCTTGGCGTGTATCCAAGGTGCTTGACAGAGACAGTGGGATGGAGTCTTTCACTCTGCGATAGAGGTACAACTATGTGCCACAACCCGCTCGCGACACGACCTTGTCCTTACAACTCAACAAATCTCGTAACGGTGCGACTCAGCTGATTACTTATACTTGACCAATAGTGTGGGACTTATATTATAACTTACATCTTAACCATGAAATCATACATGTCATGTCGATAGTAATTTAGCCATTCATTATTTAATTTAGTACTTGTTCATACCGCGACATATATTCAACAATAACTATAACTGTAAATAATATAAGTAAGAAAACATTCACATAAGAATTCAATAATTCAACAACATCCATCCATTCGACATAGGAAATTAATGTGGAAACCCATCTGGGAAAAACCACCAAGGTGCTCTTCATGAGGCATGAGAAATGGGTATAGCACCTTGCAGTCTGCAACCTGCAGACTGTTCTTAATATATGTCTATTTGATTCAATCTCTTATTGCTCTCATGATCTCTAGTTTATTTTTCTATATACTCCTACTGATCTGCACACATCTTGGATCAACTCTTCTACTTTACTATCTGTGCACTCAACTACATATTACTTCACTCAGTTGCTAAACTGGCGGCTCAAAAAACTTCTCCTTCTACTAGAATATTAATGAAGATAACTAAATATACCTCTTGAAGCTATCTCTCCAAGCCAACAACAACTAATACTGAAGCTTCTAGCATAGCTATGACGCTAACCCTTATACACAGCGGTTTCTTCCTACTTATAGTATTTACAAGACTACGTAGGGTCGATTGAGTACAGCTCAGTTATTACAAACATAAGTAGCTACAAAATATCTACGATTACATTGATGATAGGCCAAAATGGATGCAAAAGTCCTACAAGACATTAAACATAGCCATAACTAGCCACGAAAACATATTTCAACATGTCTGTACAGGTCATGACCAGCCGTAAAACTTGTCCTTCAGTATTCTACTTGCTTATCCTTCTACAGTCTTCCTTGAATTTCACATGTCCAGCTTTAACTCTTCTACCTACTTCTTCCACCGACTATGGATGTGCTTTTCCTCATCGCACCAATCTTCTTCTTTGTGCTTCTTTTCCATCCTTATCCTGTCTTTTTCTTTCATGTACATGTTTTACCTTTCTTACAACAATTATTTTATTCCCCTCTTAACATGTCATGCGCACACTTTTCTTCCTTTTCTTGCGGGTCATATTCTTCCTTGTGGACCTTTCCTGGCCTAACAGGCCCCCAACACTCACATGTGGCTCGTCTCAACACACTAAGAAAAAATTGATGTCTCCACAAAATTTCATGTTTCTACCAAAATTTATTCCCTTGGTGGAGGTTGTGGTACTGGACCAACCTTGTCCTAAAATTCCTTCAAAATTTGTTGCACCTTGGAAAATTCGTCTCTCACTTCCTCCGCCTGGTCAGAACTGATATGTTTTGACGGTCCTACTTCTAATGATTACGCAATGTGTTGAAGCTTCTACTTTACGAGCTAAATAAGCTCGGTAACTCACGTTGCTTCCGACTAGTGCACATCTAATTCATCATTCATAGTCTGCTATTGGTCACGGAGATATTGGACTTCTTGCTGGAGTTGCTTGATCTCAATGATCATTGTAACATTCTCCTTAAGCAACATATTTTTCATCTCCGCCTTAACCACAGTCATTTTCTCATCATCTACCATGCATCTTCCTTGACCTTTTCCATGGTCTCATCCTTCAGAAGTGCTTCCCACATCGCAAAAATGGCTTCGACTACCTCAATGTAGAGTTTTTCTCCTTTTCTTATCCTTGCAATAGCCTCAGATGTTGCTTTGCTTCGCTCTTCAAGCACCTCAGGAGGTGCTCTTGGTCTCTGCCTTGCTTGTAACTCCTTGACCTATTTCCTTGGGTCTACAGTAATCTGGGATATGCATGCTACCTTTGCTGTTATGTAGAAATCTTCTTGGCCTTCTTCTAAAGGAAACGCTACGACCGCTTCCTTAATGGCTTCAGTGAGTGTAAGTCTACTTTGTTCTCTGACCATAATTCCGTGCTCCTTTTCTCTAAGGAGTACCTTGCGTTCTTGCGCCTTTTTTTTCTGCTTGGTCACTTGATATGCGACTAGTTTTTATCTGAGCCAAACCTTGGTCGCAGGAGCCTGGTGTACTACATAGAATTCAACTAACATGAGTTTAGAGAATTCCATATGCAACATCTCAAACCCTTGAACAACATCATCAAACTCATGCGTCCCTGTCTCCATTGCTCACACCTGGATTTCTAATTTTAGCGACAGTACTCGCTCTGGTGTTACTACTAGGGTATTGGGCTCTACACCACAATATTCAGCCTCGACAGTGGATTTAACTTCATTTTTGGCCTCTGTTAGCTAGTTTATGTCCTCGATGAGCTTGTTGGTCAGTCGTAGTTGTTTCTTACTTATTCCTTTCAAGCTGTACTTTGCAACCTCTGCAATGGCATCGAACAATAAGCTTATGTACTCATCATCTAATTTGATCGTTTTAGATAACTTTTCCTCTTTCCTTTTCTTGCGTTGTGGATGATGTGCTTCTTCTCGGGCCTTCTTCACATCCTCATTAGTAGGTGTGCCCTCATAGTCATCATCCTTATCATCATCATCATCATCTTTGCTCTACTCACTATCATCATCATTGAGGATTGATGACTTATTGTATTTCTTGTCATCACCATCATTTCCTTTCCCATTTTCTTGGTCATGACCCTAACCATTCACTTGGCCATTCCCTTGGTTTTTTTGTGCATTAGTGCCTACGCTGGTGTTTCCACATTGGTTAGCTATCAATTCTTCTTGGTTTCTTCTTTCATCCATTGGCTTTGCTACTGGTCTATGCCATTCTTCAAGCCACTCCTAGATAATTGTGTCTACTTCCATATCAGTAGTCATAAACCCTTCCTAGCATGCTTACTTGGACGGGTCCTGCTTCGGTTCCAGAATAGTGTTATGTACACCATCCTGAAAGTTAATGAATGTCACATTTTTGCTCACCATTTTAACTGTTACTCTATGGGACCACCTGATAACATCATGCAGGACCTCTCCATGTAGAAAGAACTCGATGTTATTATCCATTTGGTAGATATTGTCCTTTTTATCCTCCCAGAGGTTCTAATACTTTGCGCTAAGGAAAGGTACTGGGACATCCATTGGATGGTATTTTGGTGGATTGGACTACATAATGAAAGATATTAGGATGAGAAGCCAAGAGTAATGAAATTTTGCCCTAGGTTTCTCCTGCACCTTCTTTGCATCGTCTATCAGTTCATTCAGCTGGAACTGCAACCAATTAAATATTACTCCTGTTGTGCACTACTTTACGATTTCTACTGCATTGAAAATGCACTCTGTAGGTCTCATCTTGCACAATAGCTTGTAAGATAAGATTCTAGATGCAAACCTTACCATATTATCTTCTATAGGGGTAATAAGGAATCCCCTACCTGCTTGTTGAAGTTTATACTTTTGCTTCATCTTAGTGGTGTCTCTATTCTAGCACAAATATGGCGTAGGGTCATGTCTGACCTTCAGCAGACCCGTTATTGACGAGATGAGCTCAACATAGATAGGGTGGGGTCATTCAAGCCATAAACATCCTCTGTGAAATAAGACAAGGAGCTACTTCACATACATGGTTTCCTTGGATGTTGTGCCCAAATTGCAGCATGAGCAGCAGATTCAACAAGATCATGCTATCAACACCAATGGCCCACTCCATTGGCACTAAGAGTGGAGCTTCATTCGATCTAACTTAAACCGTAACTATGTAGTTCCTCCTTTCTAAGACCACTTGCTTATGGGTGTCGCAATCCTCAAACTGTAGCTTGGCGATCTTTGGCAGTATGCCCATCAAGAGGGGTACACCATTGGGGATCTTGGGTGTCACTAAGGTTGTGTGTGCTCTATTCAGGAGCCTTATCTCTTGTGCAATGACTCTCCTTGGCTGAACATATTGGCAAAATTTTTCTTCTTCCTCAGCAGCACCAACATCTATGCATGGTGGTGATCTTGGTTCATCTTCCTCTATTATGTCTTCCTTAGGCACATCCGTATTGGCCTTAGCGTTGCGCTTCTTTGATAGATTCTTCCTAGATGAATCTCTAGCCTCTCTCGGGGGCACAAATAGTAGTGGACCTACAACTGGTGGATTCCGAAGAAGGTTCGTCATAGGGCCCGAACCATAGGGTGGAACAGGGGCCGAACCGACCATAGGGATTGGTGGCTTCCTTGGTCGTTCCATTGATTCTAGTTTTGGCTCCTATTTAGGTTTTTTTACCTCGGGTGATTCAATTTCCTCTTCAATCGGACATGGCTGGGAGACAGATGCATTGAAAATATCACTAGAATTGGAGATCTGTATTACCATGTGTGCTAGCTCTCTTTGCTTACAGAATTCGGCTCTGCAAATTATAAGCTCTGGTTCTCTTGTGCTTACTAGGTCCAAGTAAAGTGAAGCTTGACGATAAAGCCTGTATTTATAGGCTCCTATGCATCTTTTACTTGTCACTTGGCTGAGAGATCGAGGTCTTGTCAATCACATGGGCTTCTCGTTCGAAGTGTTTCTCATCGATTCGGCTACTCGAGTTCTGCATTGTACCTGTGAAGGAAGTTATGGTAGTTACGACGAGGACGAATGATGGGACCAAAAAACACATCGTCATTCTGCTTGTATCTCATCGAATTAATGATGCTTAGTTGTAATAGCTGCCTTAATATCTGCCAGATATTTTCACTTTAATGTCTTTCAGCCTGTCATTTCCACTTTTTACTATGATTTTGCTTAGTTCTATCACAGACGTGCAACATAATAATTTCCTTGCGAGTAAATTTTGGTGGAGTGTCTGATACAACAACATCCATCACTACAGTCTTAGATGGAATTTTTAACAAGGTTACCACCATGTCTTTGATCAACCCGAGACACTTCACATTTCTAGATTCCCAAGAATATTAGTCTTTGTGCAGTCTAGTGACTTCAAGTCCCAAAATTTATACCACTCCCTTGGGCATTAAATTATGAGAGGCGCCAAAATCTATCATAGTATTGTGCAAAATCATATCATGCACATTTAAACTTAGGTAAAAAGGAGGAGATTCCTCATCATCCACATTTTCAAGTGTTGACCCAAAGACAATGGTGGGAGCATCATCAACCACCTCTAAGATGTCTGGTTGAAATCCCCCTTGACTCCTAACCATGCCTATTATCTTGTCTCTGTACTCCCTGTTTCTTAGAAACTCATTAAAAGGAATGGAAATTTTCACTTTTAATAGCTCTATCTGCAAGTTGAAATTGGAAACATTTTTTTCTACATCTATCAGTACTGGTTGCTTTACTTCTTTAGTTTTTTCTATTTTATTCTCTAGTTCTTTATAAACCATGGACTCTCTCTTTTTTTCAATTCTTTTTTGTGTGTTTTGTTGACTACTAGAAGGATGGTTTTGATTTAACCTTCCTTTATTCACAATAACATATCTACTTCTCAATTTTATCTTTCTTTGTACATCATCTATGGCATGCAGATATCCTCTCTGGTATTGCTCTAATTCTTCCACAAAAACTTTATTATCATCTTCTTAGTAAACATGTTATGTTCCTCCTCGGTGAGGTATATTTAAGAATCCAAATCACCAAAATGGTGAATATTATCCTCAATGTCATTAGCCTCATATTCACCTGCAACATAGTTCCTAGGGAAAGGTGGACTTATTTGCTGATCATCTACATTTCTAGGATTCCTCGTATCCCTTTGTCTAATTTGTGGAGGTGGGGGAGGATTTTTCCTTCTAAAGTTTGGATTTCTAATCTAAGGTTCATTTTTCTATCTATTCAATGATTCATTTTCTATAGTTAGCCTATCCATCAAATTCTCCAATGGTTTCATCATCATTTAAAATTTTAATTGATTAGTAGAAACAACAAAAGTAGAAGGTCTATCTTCTCTAACATTCCTTGTTTCTACTTTCTGGTTTATTTTTCCACTTGCCATCATGTTAGCTTCCACCTCCAACGAATCTTGAAACATGATAGGAAAACTTGTTGATTTTATTTCTCTTAACAACATAGCAAAGTCACTATCAAAGGCATCAGCATAGTGGAGTTTTGCAATACCTACCAATGGTTTGATATTAGCAGGGATAGAGTTATACACCCTCATAAATATACCAAAGAATTCATGAACAGATTCAAAACCTCCCTTCTTCAGGCTAGTATACTAAGATAGCACCTACGGAGGTGTTTTCTTATCATCCCACCTTTCTAAAAATGCATTTTGGAAAGCTTCAAATGTTAAAATGGATCCAGAAGGAAATTCTTTGAACCATTTCTTTGCCTCTCCTGATAAACTTAACACAAACAACCTCATCTTAATACCATCATCATCGACCTGGTCCAAGTCTACAAAATCATCAAACCTATCAACATGTTTTCTGGATGTGAAATTTCCTTCCCACTCATAGAATGTAATTATCTGGGAATAACCTCGAGGAAGGTCATGTAACACAACAAGTAAGGCCAATGGGTAAAATCTAGAAGCCATTTGTCTAGGTGGATTTGGAACAGAAGGGTGAGCTTGAAAGGCTGGAGGGGTTTGAACTGCTGGTAGGATATAAGGCTAGAAACTTTGTACCACATGGTTTCTTTCTTCAAATTTTATAGAGTTATGAAGGTTGTGCCAAAGAGAATAAAGCATGTAGGATTCTAACCTACTGGTGTTAATATTAGTTTCCTTCAAATAAGACTCAAATTTATATTTCACCAAGGATTTTAGAAAGTTTATTTCCTGACCAAAATGTTGAATACTTTGAAATTCTTAAGAAGATGATGCACCAAATTGAGAAATATTTATTTGTTCTTTTTCCCTACTCCTAAGCAGAGTTTCTAGATTATCCACACTCAATAGTATTTCAGTGTTAGGGTTACCTCTTCTCTATGACCTCCTCAGAGACATGATACCTTCTGAAATCTTCTTACAGCCAATGTGGAGTTGCCAGGGAAAATTATAGAACCTTAATCAATAGCAAAAGTCTCTATTTTCCCACATAAACGCTTTCTTCTTGAAATCTTTGTTGTTTTTCCCAGGGCTAATTTACACGTTTGGTCCCCGACAATGATGCTAATTTCCTAGCACTCAGAATTACACCTAAGTTTATGGAAGGTGAATCCCAAGGTAACAACAAAACCACTTTAAGAAAGGGAGCTAAATTCTTTCTTTATAGAGAGATATATCTCACATATTTTTAACATGGCCAGATATAAAAATAAAATAAAAATTGGATTGAGTTCATGGTTGAAACAAGGCAAGCATAAATTGAGCTATGTAGTCACAAATATAGATGAATTACACAACAGTTTGCAGGGAAATAGCTACAAAGGAAAGATAGCACTTAGTTACAGTCAAAATGTTGTTCATTAGAGGAAATTTGGGGTCTAAAATGGGCCTTATAAGAAAACGCGCCAACAACAAATTTTGTGAGTTGGAATTCAAGAACCAATAGAATTTCAATAAAATGAGTCAACCATAATGGTTGAATTGACATATTTGTCATAAAAGAAAACTATTTTTTTTGTTCGTATTTTCGACATATCTCCATGTATTTTTACTCAAATTTCAAGCAGGAGAGCTTGTTGGCTGCGGAATCAAATTCCGCATCCAACGAGTACCCACACTGCATCCTTTTGACGGACCCCGCTACCCCAAAAACAAGAAATACCTGAAAAAACATGATGATGACATCATCATCATGTTTTTTCAGGTATTTCTTGTTTTTGGGGTAGCGGGGTCCGTCAAAAGGATGCAGTGTGGGTACTCGTTGGATGTGGAATTAAATTCTGCATCCAACAAGATCTCCTGCTTTAAATTTGAGTAAATACATAGGGAGATATGTCGAAAATACGAACACAAAAAGTAGTTTTTTTCATTCTTCCTCCAAAAATAATAAGTATTATTTTATTATTTTAACTATTATTTTATTATTTTAACTATTATTTTATTATTTTCCTTAGGAGGCCCATTTTAGACCCCAAATTTCCTCTAATGGGTCTGGTCATAAAATAAGAAAGATGACAATCCATCAATGCAGAGCATCGAAAAGATGAATTCTGCATTAATTTGGGGGAAAATCTTGATTAAAACCTAGATCAATAGCTAGAGAATAACAATATGAATTCTGAACTATTATATGCTCATGTAGATATGAAGGAAGACATAATGGAAAGTTAAACAAGAAGACAACAGAGAGGAAAGTAAGTAAAAGACTGTAATTATGAATTCCACATGAATCTCTACAACAACAAACCAACATTCAGATCTCCAATTTTATTACTGCTAGATCACAAAATGCATAACACAAAATTCTCATAAACCAACATTCAGATCTCCAATTTTATTACTGCTAGATCACAAAATGCATAACACAAAATTCTCATATGTTTCAAGTTTGTCTTCCTCTACTGAGGGTATATTTATAGTGTCCTATACTCCCGATACCAACCTCGTAACAAAGCAAAAACAGTTACAGTATGAGCTTGGAATCTTAACAAAAGGATGACCTGGTGAATCCGCCATGATCATAAATCAAATAGACAAGCACATGGGGTTACACGTGATGGATCAGTTTGAGAATCTGGACAACAGGGAATCATGATCACTTGTAGATGATGACATTTCAGAGCTCCTTCGGGAAACTTGCAACAACTTCATCCATGCCCACATCTTTATCGACAAAATCTCTTTTTGACCATTGATCTTTACGTACTTAAATCCTGACCGTTCAATGATGGGACTCTTTTAAGATTTCACAGATCTGAAAGGTTAATTTATCAATGCTAGTTGGATTAGTGGAATCTACAATGATCGTAGATTTGATCTTCTTTAAATATCAAGCATCGAAATATGTTGATCTTTAATCCATTCCACATATTTGAAAAGTAAATTTCCATTAGCAATATTGGATCAATGAAATCAATCCCCACTGTGGATCTGAGATCAGGGGTGATATGGACTGCAAAAAGCTATAGGGTCTACCTACTTTTGCACATCAGGAATTCTCCTTAACTCATGCACATGTTTCCTTCTTTCGTACCATCGATCTTAGGCAGACACTCTTCGAGCCAATGGTCTAAGATCGAGCTACATGCTGGAGAAAAGAAAAAAATAGGATCTCTATATTCTGCAACCAAATTCTCATGTTTCTGACTTCTACCTTTCTCTATCTTTCTACACCATTGATCTGTGCGAGAACGTTCCTGACCGTCGGATCATGATCATGGAAAGCATATATCAGGATTCTAATTTTCAAAATCAAACGTATTTTCTCTTTCCACTTTCGCCTTTTCACTTCCATTATTTCTTTCCAAACCGTCGATCTTTTTAAGTAGAAGTGTTCTGAGGCATTGATCTTGCGGATCATAGAAAGCGGGATCTCAACTTTTCATGGAAAATTGTTTAAGTTTTCTGCTTTTTGATCTCCACCCTTTGTTCTCCTTTGGACCCTTGATTTGGGAGGAAAATTTCTAAGCCGTCACATCTTAGACATCAGAAAATGAAAAAATCACGATTTTTAACTTCTTCAAAGTTCGAATTTGGCTATTTCGCTTCCATTTTTCTGCTTCCAGCATTTTCATCCCACACTGTAGATCTTGGGCAGGATCCTCCTAAACCGTAGATTTTGGAGATATAAAAAATTGGAACTTCATCTTATCATGACCAAAAAAAATTCTTTATGCTTTCCGCTACCCACCGTTCTTCTTTCTTTCCATATTGTTGATCTATGCGGGATCTCACTGAACGATCAGATCTTTGCGGAAAGCGGAAGGCAAGACTTCAACTTTCTATAACCCAAAACTTTGTGTTTTCCTCTTTCCTCCATTGGACTTTGACCGTTGATCTTCTTCGGATATAATCTCTTCCATTGGATCTCAGACTGCGAAGAGAGGAAATTGGGTGTTTAACTTCGCGCAACCAAACTCCTTACATTTCTCTCTTTTCGATATTTTCCCCTCTTCTTTCATCCAAACCATCGATACTTGGGGACGTGCTCTGAGCTGTGGGATCCCAAATCACGGAATGCAGAAATCAAGACTTGAACATTCATATGGACTAAACTTAGCATTTTTCGCTTTCTTATCTTCGATCTTTGCACCTTTTTGCACCGTTCATCTGTGCAGGATTTTCCTTGTCCATTGGATCTAGCAGATTAGAGAAGGAAAAAGTTGGACTTTACCATTTTTTACCAATGTTTTTTGTCTTTTCTGTTTCCGTTCTCAGCGAAAAACTGAAGGAAGAAAAACCAACTTTTGACCCTTTCCGCTCTTCCACCCCCGAATTTCCTTGGGGGAAAATGAATTTCTAGCATTTGATCTTTTCGATGATGCATCTAGACCATCCAGTTTTTATTATTAATATTCAACTAAGGAAAGATCTCTTCATTCATAATTTTTTCAAAGTTGGAAATCAGAATTTCTTATGTACAAGTGGTCATTTCGGTTCTGAAAAATGTCTGTTCAAATGCCTGCAGACCTTCAGCAACATTGCTTTAAGGTTTTATGATGTGAAAATTTACATACCTTATTCATCATTATTGGCCAAACCCTTTGCTAATTACTTAGCCCAAAAATGGTGCTACCACTTGGGACGATAAAACATGTCATCACTTGCAGTTTTTGGAGATGTTCAGGTCTCTAATTTTCTCTTTACTTATACCAGTCCTATAGTATTCAAACATTCTAGCCTTGAATTTGGAGATATTTGTCACTTCTCCTTGGGAACCTAGAATGGAGGATGTAATTCCCTCTAGCGAAGTAGCTAGTGACAATCATGTGGGATATCTAGTAATTTGTAATCCATTGCAAAGGGTTCTAAGAGATCCCAAACTTGTTTCAATTTCCATGTCAACGTTTGGTGGTTCAAGATTGATGTCTTCGTTATCTTTGGGGTTCATGTTTCAATTATCTTTGAGATTCATTGTAGTCAATATTGTTGTAATTTAATAAAAAAATGGGGTTTAGACTTTTGTTTGTTTTTAAACAAAATACAAAAATTAAAAAACAATTAAAAACAAAAAATAGAAACAAAAAACTACCCAGAATCTAGTGAAGATGAGTTGAAATCCACTCAATGACTAGTTGGCTTTGGAAGCACTCCAATTCATCATTGTTAGTATGTTCACTCACAACTAAAGTACACAACATAGTCTGCAGAGAAAATATATTAACCGATATTTTTTTTAAACATATGCAATGGAGTGTGCGTATGTCTTGAGCCCACATGTGCATCCGTACCACATGTGCGTTTGCATGCCATGCTTGCTCATGTGAGTGTGACAAGGAATCCCTGGTGGTTGTCTGGGAATGTACAAAGTGGGGGAATTAGGAGCATAAGTGTTCTTACTAGTGCATCTCCATTGCCACTTTTGAGGCCACCAACATTCATGCACCCACACTTTTCATAATAATTTAATCAAATCCTAATCTATTTTTTCATACAAAGACGGTGATGTGTCAAAATGTCCACATACAATTGTTTTCCTTACTGAATCTAGTAATTTTTTAAATTATGTTTCTGAATGCATAAATGGATTTAGCACCCTAAAATACCCCCATGGCAGCTATATTATGGAATTTCCATAGCTAATATATGTGATTCTAATAATTACACCTAGACTGTGAATAAAACAAGACCGAAAATATTGTAAGAAGAAGTTTAAAACTTAGAAGATTTAGAATACACCCTTTTTAAATGCCGCAAATCACCTCTATGTTAAACCTTAATATTGACCTTTTGTTGATTATTTTATTATGAGGTGTAGTTAGCTTTTAATACTCAAAGCCTTTGAGTTAAATGTATGTCTACAATTCATAGTTTTATGGCCCATGGTATTTGGTAGGAAATGGTATTATTTCGTAATATTGCATGGCTTGAAGCCTACTTCAAGCTTAGACAACTCTATTTTAAGTTGTGCAAAGAGGTCAATGTTGGGTTGTGTGTGGTGTTCGGCAATGGCCAATTGAAAATGCTTGCACATTGATTAGTGATAGAATAGATCTATTGGTTTAACTAGTTTTTATTGAATGTCCATGGTAATCCTTTGTTGTTATATATGTTGAAAATTGAATAATTTTAATATTCATAAATTTATAATATGTAAATGTTAATTTGTTTTACTGGTTAAAATCTATGTAACTATGTTATTGTATTGGAATCTTAAAAGTTTTGTATTTTTTATTCTAACTAAAATAGAAAATGCATGTTTTTTCTTTAAAAAGAAACTTCTTATATAATTGATTGAATAATATAGTAAATATAATTTCACATCAACAAAAAGTGTTAGAAAATGCATGTTTTTCATTAAAGAAAACTTTTTATATAATTAATTAAATAGTATAGTAAGTATAATTATACATTAACACAAGTGGTTTTGTGTTAATTCTGAAGTGAATGTTATTTTATGCTTATTTTTTAATACATAATCTTATTATGCTTTTTTGACTGGAGTATAAAGGGTTTTGATAATTTTTATTTTCATTTATACATTTTTATTAAGTAAATGTTAACGTTATGTTTATGCATATTATTAAAACATTTCCTATTCTTTTTAATATTATTTTATGGGTGTTATGTCTTACATAGTAAGAAAATGTGTTATTAGGTTTTTTTTTTTTTAATGAAAGCAATTTGGAATAGGTATGAAATTTTTACACATTTTTATTAACTGAATGTTAATGTTATTTTTATTTTTAACTTAATATTATTTTTATGGGTGTTATTTCTTACATAGTAAGAATGTGTTATTAGTTTTCTTTTTTGATGAGAGCAATTTGGAATGGGTATGTAATTTTGAAAATTATTTATACATTTTAAAAAAATGTTATGTTTTATAATTATAAAATTTTTAGAAAATATATTTTTATATTATATTTTGTTTAGAAAATATATTTTTATATTATATTTTGTTCATGGTTTTTAAATTAAAACTAATTTTTACAAATTTTAAACAAAATAATAAATTTAAAATTTAAAAAAACATAAACATTTAATTTTTCATTTATAACATAATTTTATTGTTGCATTTAATTATTTGGAAGTGTTGCAAATCACCACATGGCATACCATATTGTGCTACTCTTAAATACACTGTCATTTCAGTCGGCAACACAAGCTCATCTCATGTAACGCCACGTATGGCGTTCAATTTTATCTCCTGATATGTTTCATATAAAAAGTTAAACATTTCCATAAAAGAGTTTAGGTTGGGTTACCTGATTTGCACCAAGTAGGAAAATCAGGCACTCTGGTTCTGTAGTTTGTTTAAAATCTTTCGATAGGACATGCAGAACCAGCCAACTTTCAATTGAAAAGACCTGTTCAAGAAGCTCATAAAATATGTAATATAATATCCATTCTAATTTAAAGGTTTAATACTACTAATTGAACATGAATGTGTGTTTTCTATAGCATGAAGAGAATACATCTTTTGCTCTTTAGTCCTGCCATCAGCCCTTGTGTACCAATCCAGGAATTCAAAAAAGCATCATTTGTGGGACAAGGAAAACTATTCCCAGTATTGTTCTTTTTAGAGCAACAGATGTATTCCCTCGGGCATTTATCCACGGCAAAAAACAATATTAATTTTCTGTTGAGTACTATTAAAGCTTTAAATTTTAATGGTTGCACTATGTATTTTATGAACTTCTTGAAGAGGAATTTCAAAGTATTATAGAAGATTTCAAACAACTTATTGAACTTGAGTGCCTAATCTCTCTACTTGATCCGAATTACTTATCCAATCTATTTCTTTTGGGGTATCAATTTATTTTATAAATGAACACATCACTTTGTAAATGGTGCTTACATAGTTATATATAGATCTGCAGAAATTGATATTAGTCAGCTCGCATAAATCGTTTTCACCAGTGTGCACCTATTCTTGAATATGAAGAGAATACGTTTGTTTCTCGAAAGATAACTCTCTTTGCTATGCTCTTCCTCACCCCCGCAAATCCACAAATGAGGGTTTGCTGATTCTTGAATATGAAGAGAATAAGTCTGTTTCTCTAAAGATGGCTCTCCCTGCTATGCTCTTCCTCATCCCCTGGATTCTTAGCTTGA
The DNA here is from genome assembly GCA_001517045.1 of Pseudotsuga menziesii. Lineage (NCBI taxonomy): Eukaryota > Viridiplantae > Streptophyta > Pinopsida > Pinales > Pinaceae > Pseudotsuga > Pseudotsuga menziesii. The sequence goes on along the minus strand of LPNX010801931.1, from coordinate 56,442 downwards.
TCCATAGACCTTCATTGTCAATGTATAGACATCATAGGAAGGAATAGCCAAGAATCCAGAGGGTATGTGGATGAAGCCAAAAATCCAGAAATGGGGGCAATTTCTGGGATTGATTGAGATATTGAGAGGTGATATTACAGGAGTGTTGTAATTGCACTCATAGGAGTTAGGTGCTCTCCAACCTAGAACTGGAGAGATCCTGTCAGGTTAGTCATGTTATGCTAGATGCACCTAGAGAAGCCAGCCAAGCTAGGTGCTCTCCAACCCGGTATGGCAGAGATCCTGTCAGGTTAGTCATGTTATGCTATATTAAGAAATAAAAAATGAAAAATATAAATTACATATGGACTTAAATAAAATAAAAATAAAAAATTAAACCAGCAGAGATTCATTTTAAACCCACATCTCTCAAATACTGGGAAAGATTGAGATGGTAAGAGATATACACCTCAAAAAATTGGATCTTTCTGGATGATACTTGATAAATCCAAGTTTAAAATGGACCTATACTAAATCAATTAAAAGATTACAATAACTAAAACAAGATGGATAGTCTTATCATACACATAGAGCAACCTGTTCAGGAAGACCCAGCTGTCACGAATGGGAGGAACCTACTCAAGTAATAGCGAGCAATGTATGTACATAAGGATGCCATTAACGTTTAGTGACGAACTTGACATATGCATTAATTTCCTTTTCGTAATATTAAACAGAAATAGAAATGGCAGTAAGTCGAGAACAACCATCTAAGTTTCTTTTAGTAAAGACAAATCAGACACTTGTAAAACATTGTTATCAGCCGATATTGAGAACAATCTTATACCACTTAAGAACTCAAATTTACAAAAGGGAAAATAATATTTTGTAAAGGGAAGATGGTTAAGTGGTTTTCTGAGTTGATTTTTTACAGCTTGCTATTGTCAAATATAAGCAATACAGCTAAACTGAACATTGAGCCAAAACAATTGCCATAATGGTTCAAATTTGTATTTAAAAGGCAAATTTAAAGGTAATGATGAAAGTATTATTAATTATTATTTTGGTAGGCTTTTCATTGTTGGCGTTAATTTTGATTAGGCAACTAATGACAATATGGTTTTGGTACAAGCATATTAAGAACTTTATAAATAAGGTTGTAATCCTACAGTGTACTGTAAGTGGACTAGAAGATGAGTTTACCTAAGTCATTTGGTCAGGATAGTAGTTTTTGATCATGAATCAAGATTTTCATTGCTTAGTTTTTTCCATCCTAAAATTTTCTAAGATATTTTGTCTTTTAAATTGTTACTGGCAATGTTTATTTCTCTGATTATTTTCATGAAAATGCTCGTTTATAAACTTAATAGTGGTATTAGAGCCACCTGAATAGCCTGGGTGTTGAGAGTTTTTGTATTGAGATGTGGCTCTACACGGGTGTGAAAAGAATAGAAGATGCTTAGATCTATTACTTGGAGACTTGGATCTGTAAGGAGAGATTTGCAATCAACTGATTAAAGTGTTGGTTAAAGTGTAGATACGATGGATTTGTAAATCGATTGGAAATAGCTGAGCTGATTACTCCAAGTACAAGAAAAGTGGAGCTTGTGCGAAGAGATTGAGAACCCACATGAACGGTTTGAAGGCAATCGCTGGCTGGGTCACTGTCTACTGCTGCGTTGAGAGAATTAAATCCACAGATCTATTGAAGGAGCTATCATCTTGTTGTACATTTATTGAGGAACGGATGCCAAGGTATTGCTACTCAGATTTCTGCATATTCAGCCGTCGATTGGTTTGGGAGCTGTTAATTGCCAATGCAATTGGATTAATTGGATCTGAGTTGTGAAAAATAGAAGAATCGCGACTAAAGAGGCCCCATGAAAACAACAAATGATGGAAGCATATTATCATGTTGGAGCTGATCACTGTGAGACCAGAAATTCGTTGGTTTGTTGTGGATGAACACAAACCCATCTGGGTAATGAGTTTGGCCATTTTTGTTTGCAAAGGTATGAGAACGCGCCGACAGAAGAATTCTTCCGTGCGCACTTTAGAAAGTGGAGTACAAATTCTGTGCCAACGCTTAAGAGATCCGAAGTTGCGCACTTCGAATTCGGTGCCTGCGCTGAAGAGTTTCGCTCGTTTGAGAAAGCCGTGGAAGATGACATCTTTGATAATTGATTTTCAAATTGCTGAATTTGTGGAGAGGCGTTTTTGAGGATATATAACTAGCATACTGTTACCTTTTATATTGTTTGTTACTTTAAATCTCAAATAAAACCTTACTTTAAATCTCAAATAAAAATTTATGAAAAAAAATATTTTATAATAAAGTATAGAAAGTATGAAAAGATTAATATTGAAAAAAAAGTCTTTTAATAAAAAAATATTAAAAAAAAAGATTTATGTTACCAAATAGTGGAATGAGATATTTATAAGTGATTTAAAGGAGAAGGTATTGTAAAAAATAAATTTTATAATAAAGTAGAGAAAATATAAAAAGATTTCTATTGAAAGAGAGAGTCTTTTAATAAAAAAGTATTTAAAAAGGGATTTATGTTACCAAAAAGTGGAATGAGATATTTGTAAATGATTTAAAGGAGAAGGTATTGTACGTGAACATGAGTTTTCTTTTAATTTTAAATGTTATCTTAAGAATGTGGAAAATTTAATTAAATAATCGTTTAAGGGTTGAATTATGGTTAAAAGTTGTGGGAAAAGTAATGTAGAAATTGAAATTTTTTTTAAAGGAATAATGGTTTGTTAATAAAGTAAGTAGTTATTGGTCGAAGCAATTTTGTATTAAATTATTGTTGTATTTAAAATATAATTGAGCATGTATTGTAAGGGCTCATGATTGGTTGTACTTGATGTGATATCTTTAGAATTAATAATTATTATTAATTTTAATGGAAAATATTTTATTTTTTATTATTTTTAATACAAAAGTCAAGAATAAAACATTTTGTAATAAAATCAAATTTATTTAACAAAATATGTTAGAATGAGACAAGACTGGATATAGTTGTTAAAGAGTGTTTGCTGACCCAACTCATCATCCCAAAAATTAGTGACCAAGTACTAGGCAAAACACTTTAAATTAGTATGTTCATAAGCAGCAAGAGGCTAGCATTGGATGGGGATTAACATCTCTTCTACAGGAGGCTAGCATTGGATGGAGATTAACATCTATTGTGGTTCAACTACCAGGCTCGTGGTTTCTGGAGCAAGTAACTTAGATGCTCTAGGAGTTGGTTGAGAGAAACATCATCTCCACTCTTGTTTCCCAGCATTGGTTCCAAGTTTATACTTTATATTTTAATGTTGTACATTATGTTTAAATCCTAGATCTACAGTAGATTAATTTTAATTGTTTTGATTAATCTAGTGTTGTTATACTTGTTCTTAATGAAGTGAAATTTCATGATCAAATCTAAATTAGCTACTAGAATTACAATTTATGTCTATAAGTATAGCTCTGCATTTCTTTTCCATGTAAACAAATGAAATCTATGAATATAGTGTTTATTTAAATTCTCTACACGAATCTATATTGAGAGATTATAAAAGGATTATTACGTAGATTTGTAGCCTTTAGCTTAATTGTAGATAGAAATCGTGTAAATAATAATAATAGTATTATAATTTATGAATCAACTAAGCTAAGTACTAAGCATTGAATATGATCTAAATAGGAGAAACATTGATAATATCGTAAGTATTTACATAGGAAATACTATAGCTAAACTATATATATCCTATAATCAAAATGAGGTTAAATTAGTATTTCAACAACATTATAACAAAATCATGTTATAAACATTTTTCATGTAATCATAAGTCATTTAAATTAAGAAAAAAAACTACAGGAATTGTGGGATCTTTTTCTTTGTAATAACTATAGAATGAAAAGAGTATCACTCTCATATACTAGCTTACAATATAGTATAGAGTTCACGGGATCGAATCCCTTCAAGTATTTTAACAAATGAATAGAATTCACGAAGAGGGTTATTGGACGACCATTGGGTTTGTCCAGATACAAATGAAGAATCCTCAACCAATATAAATTAATGGATCGAGGATCTTTTTAACATCCACTAACAAGATTAGATAATAAAAGAATAATTTATTTCAGATATACAACTATCTGATAAACTAGATATCATACAGATTATCACGGCATGAAGTCTGTATCCTAGGTAAGAGCACATCGTGGTTATTGAGTTCTATTACATTTAAAACAACCCGATTTAACCTCTAAGCACTCACATGTTAATCTACATTATAGGGATTGAATCCCTTTTAATAAACAAAAAATCCATTTACAGTTCTTGAGATAACTCAGATACGGGAGAAACATATATTCATAAGTAAATACTATAATAAGACTACATCATTGAAGTAAATAAACCATATTCAGATCCAAAAATGCATCGTGGGTCAAGCTACACACACACCCGAGATCGACAGATTGAATTTCTTAAAATAAATAATTAAAGTTACAGTCCTACAATTAACAAGCTCCACAAAATGTAAATGAACATCATAGGATTAAGCCATCATTGCTATTGCAAGAATAAACACATATAAGATGGTTGTAAGTCTATTCCATAAGCTACCATTGCAACACATATCAACATCATGTATTACAACTTTATACAGAGATATTAAAACGAAACAGATGCTTTCTATCCACGATCGTAAGAACATCTACGATGGAAGTCAAGGGTTACACTATAATCCACATAAGTAATCATACACAACAATTTACAAAATAACAAATTGGTTATAAAGCAATTGATATAGGTTCCCAATTCTTAAGCTATTGAAAGGGCATATCAGAGTATTTATGCATGCTTATAGAGTGTTTATAAGACCATTATTAATGGCTTCCACTATAAATCAAAAACCAAAATTGTATCGAAAAACTACATATGAATCAAACTCGTCAAGGGCACCTCAACACCATACTAAGGTTTGAACAAAAATTAAAATAATTCATTTCTTTACAGCGCCAAGTTATGGCTTCAAGCTGACACAACCTGAAAGGGGTGTTGGATTTTCTATCTCTCTGTCCCTTTTTCCAGGGATCCTGACCCAAGTTCAGTCCCTTCTTCTCAACATAACAAATCCTAAGATATCGGCCTAATAGATCAGAGCTCAGCCGACAAAACCTGTTGTGAAAATTGAGACACAGTAATCTTGGGATCAACGAGCAACTTACAGAGATTTAGAATCAATCACACAAGAAATTTGACATGAAACACATTGAAATTAGGAGTTGCAGCTCAAAGAATGTATTCAATAATCAAAAGTAGAGACACACTGTGATACATTTGCATGAATAGCAAGACAATTCGAATCCCAAGGAGGTCATTCAAATTGGTAACATGAGAGTGGCTTAGTTGTCAGTTAGACACACTAAATACATCAGTTAAACACTAATCACAACCATAATTGACTCTAACTGAGCCCTAACAGAATCATAGGCAGTAATGATTGAGTCTAAGTGAATAGAACTCAACTGCATGTCAATTAGTAGGTGTGGGTGAATATCTAACTCAAGTCAGCTTCGATGTCATGAAGTGAACTCAACTGAGTCACCAGAAGTTGTTGGAGGCACCTTAAATCACTCCAGTTAACTCAAATTAGCCCAAAATAGAAAAATAGATGACGAAGGCGCCATTCCAACTTTGCTTTTTTGATTGGTGAAACAACATTTAGTTAACTAATTGGTGCACTTATGACAAGCAGATCACGACATATTTGCTCCTTGATTGAAGGAGGAAGCCTAGTTAGCCTCCCTTATTGAAGGAGAAGGCTTAGTTGACCTCCCTGATTGAAGGAGTGTGCTGGTGTGTTGATGTGGATGCTAAGAGTGTGCTGGTGTGCTGATGTTGATGTCAGTAATTCGAGTGGGTTGGGTAGTGACTCCAACTCCCTCCCTTAATATATACTCATGTGGAGGAGTAAAAATAACATGCTAGGGCCTCGAAAACAAAGGCCATAGGTCACCCTGTACAAAAAGTAACTCTAAAATGCTCAAACCAATGCTAAGTGAGGAAAAGGGGAAAACCCAGTGGGAACAAACCCCCCCTCAAACTGAACACTAAAGAAGTAACTGGCCACCCTGATGAAATCACGCCCAACAGTGAATGGAGGTAAGTGAAAATTTTCTCAGTAAATTTCTTGGTGAAAATATCTGCAATCTGCTCATTTGTGGGGTAGTATTGCAGAACATTTGTCCTATCATGCACCAACTCCCTGATGTAGTCCATGTGGATCTCAACATGTTTGGTCCTCTGCCTCTGAACTGGATCTATTGAAATATTGATAACACTTTGGTTGTCACAAAATATGTCTATGGATAAAGCACTACCAATCTCAAACTTAGACAAAATGCCTTACAGTCAAACTGCCTGGATGCAAGCATTTGCTGCTCCCCTGTACTTAACCTCTGCTGAAGAAAGTACAATGGCAGCCTGCCTTTTAGTGGACTAGAAAATGGGGCCACCAACAAACATAAACACATACCCAGAAGTGGAATTCTGATCTATGGTATCCCCTTCCCAATCAAAATCTATAAAACTGACCAACTCTAGCTCAGAATCTCCAGCATAGTGAATGCTGTAGGATCTAGCGCCATGAATCTCCTGAAGGATCCTCTTGGATTCCTTCCAATGGATCTCATGAGGTTGTTGCATATATATTGATATAGAATTCATGATATAACAAATATCAAGCCTTGACTTTTTCAAGTATAGCAAGCTTCCGATCAATTAGAGGTAAATTGTGGAATCCATGGATGGAGTGGTTTTTCCCACTTCAAGACTGATTCTTGAGAGGAAAGGAAATGGTGAATCCTTTAAATCATCCATGTTAAACTTAATTAATAGGTTTGCAATATATTTTGACTGATTTACCATTATCCCATCATAGTCTTGATAGATTTCAAGCTCAAGAAACTGTCTCAGCAGGCCCAAATTGTTCATTTCAAAAGCATCATGAAGAGCAGTTTTTATAAAGGAAATCGAAGCAAGTGTCCTTCTTCTTATCAAAATATCATATGCATACAATATTATGATCAAAATATTACCTTCATACTTCTACAAATATACATTAGGATCAGATTTTCATCTCCGGAAGTTTTGTGAGAGCAGAAATGCATCCATTTTGGCATACTAAGATCTTGGGGCATGTTTCAACCCATATAAAGATTCCTGTAACTTACACACCAAGGAAGGATTTGATGTATAGCCTTCAAGATGCTTCATGTATATCTCTTCTTACAGATATCCATGAATAAAACCACTCTTGGAATCCATGTGATGCACCTCCCAATGCTTGGATGGGGCAATGGCCAAAACTAGCCTTATGGAATCCATCTTTGCCACTCGTGCAAAGCTCTCATGATAGTCCACTCCTTGGACTTGGGAGAACCCTTTTGAAACCATTCATGATTTGTACTTGTAGGTTGTTCCATATACAGCAATATTTTTTTGATATACCCACTTGCATTGAACCAATTTCCTCCTAGGTGGAAGGGAAACTAGCTCCCAAGTTGCATTTTTCTGCAAAGAGTTGAACTCTTCATCCATTGCAGCTTTCCATCTTGGATATTTCTAAGCATGGTATTAGGACTTTGTATTATTCTGAATAATCAAATAACAGGTCTTAAAAATCAAGGAATCATGACAAGAGAGAGAAATACCTTCTCTTTGAAAATCATACCATGTTCTTCTTGGATCAGCAGGATTTCCAATGTTTGTCCTAACGGAAGAGAGTGTCATTTTGGCCCAAGTTGGGAGATGAGTGGACACATAAAAATATGATTCTGAACCTGATATATTTATCTCACTTATATCAGACATCATATCCGCAATATCATATCCTTCACTCCCATTTTGATCATCCAAATGATCAACAGAACAGGAGGGAATTTCAACAATTTTTTCCTTGACTGGTTCCACCTCTTGGACAGGTTCTTCAAAGCGAGCACTTCCCTCAATGAATATCTATTTGGTTATGATATTAAAAAGTATGAATCCCTTTTATTTGTATGTATATCCAATGAACAAACATTCAATACTTTGTGGTTTCATATATTTCCTCTTATCAAGTGGAATTCGAGCCCATGCAGTGGACCCAAAAACCTTGAAATTTGACACATATGGTTTGTGTCCAAAATAGGATTCGAAAGGAGTCTTTCATTTCAAAAAAGAGTGAGAAACATTGTTTTGAATGTGAGAAGCAACATTCATTCCCTCATCGCATAGGTTTGTATCCAAACCTTTGGCTTCCAGCATGCAGGTAGTCATCTCTTTGAGGGCCCGGTTTTTCCTTTCCGCTACACCATTTTGCTAGGGTGTGTAGGGAATGGAGTGCTGGATTTGGATCCCACTATCAACACATATTTGCAGTGATTCAAACTTGATATAATATCCTCCATTATTATATATAAGAGACTTTGTCTTTCTCCCTAAGGAATTCTCCACAAATGCCTTGAATTCAATGAATCTTTCAAGAACCTCAGATATTTTCTTTAGGAAGAAAATCCAAGTGAATCTAGAGAAGTAGTCAATAAAGGTGAGCACAAACCTTGAACCACTCATGGAATTTGTAGGAATGGGTCTGCTAATATCAGAATGAATCATCTCCAAAATAATTTTTGTACAACTTTCCTTTCCCCAATCAAACTTGTGCTCAGGGTGTTTGCCGACAATGCAACCTTTGCAAATTCCATTGGAAGTTTTTATGGCTAGGAGGCCTTCAACCATGGAATTTTTCTGAAGTTTATGCAACTATTTGAAGTTCAAATGACCAAATATTTCATTTCAAATCCTACTAAACTCACTCCCAAGAGTCATAAGAGCGATGGGATTATCATCTGCCACAAACTTGGAAAACTCATAGTCCTTAGCATGGTGGTTTGCTATTCCTATTGCAACGAGTTTCCCAGATGCAATATCTGAGATCTCAAAATCATCTAGGCTGAAATTAAATCTCTTTGGAACTCCGTTGTGTGTCATCTGATATACACTCAACAGATTTGATGCCAAGGAGGGTACATACACAGCATCAAAAAAGTTTCCATGTTCAAGTTTTACAGTACCTTTTCCTTTCAAAATGATCTGAGAATCATATCCCATGTGGATGGGAATTATTTTATTTTATTTGAGGGATGAAAATGATTCTTTTCTTTCCATCATATGGTTTGAATCACCAGAGTTTATGATGAGAGCTTTAGGCTTTGAAACAATTTCCATGAGGGCATGTCCTCTTTCTTACTAGATGTCTCGATCATGATTATCTCTCTTTCAAAAACTCTCAAGAAGATTGTTATTGTTCATTTCAAGGAGAAGAGTCATATAATCAAGATTTTTCTTCATGCAGGCATGTTTAGGGTGAAATCCCTTCCCTTAATAAGAACACTTGAATTTTTCTTTTCCTTGGTTTCCTTTATTCTTATGCTTCTTTGAGCCGGAAGGTTCATTTTACTGCTGGTTATTCTCCTTTGGATTCAGAGCATAAAACTTAATATTTTTGTTCTTTTGTTTTCCCTCAATCTTTGTATATTTGGGCCTCAAAGCAAACAATTCTTGATCTTTGCAGGATCTGATCATCCCCATCTACACAAGCTTGTCATGCTCATTTGTGAGGGACTCAATGAAGGCATTGAGAGAAGGCATTTTCCAATTTGGGGTTGTTAGCTTCCTGGTATGGAATGTGGAAAAAAATACCGAGTAATTCAATCCAAGTTTGGAGAGAATGGAGAGAATGAGCTAATCATCCTCTTTCTCCACTTTATATTGCTTCAACTGGAGCACTAGGTGCTTGAATTTGGTGAAGAATTTATTGAGAGTTTTGAAATTGTTTGGGTGAAGAGAAATCAGTTCATTCTCTAGCTGATAAATCCTCATTTCATCTTCCTTATTAAAGAGATCAGAAAGTTTATCCCAAATTTCCTTCGGATTCTTCAATCCAGTGACATGGAAATCAAGATCTTTGGAAATCAACATACATAGAAACCCAAAAGATTCATCCATCTTGTTCTAGTATCTTGCTTTGTATACAACATGGTTTGGATCTACCTCCGTGTCCATTCTGACTCTGTAGATTCCCTTAGCATGCAATTGAATCTCCATGTCTCCCTTCCATTCCTGGTAATTGAAAGGAGTAAGAGAATCCATAGAAGAATCCATTTTTATGCTGTAGCAAATGTAGTAGAAGTCTTTCAAAAAACCTGCAAAAACACAAAATTGGAACCGTAAGGTTGAACAACCTGCACTTTTCAAGTTTTCATCACACTGTAATCTCCCTTTTTTGAAATTTTATTACAATGACCAATTTTTCACTTTTTCCAGCCTATTTCGACCTTTGACTAGTTTTGATGGCTAGGTCTCCCAATTGGCCCAAATGCACCCAAATATTTTGTAACAGTGTATGAATGCTATTAAGACTTGAATATTATGTTCAAGTATGATTTATGACCGTCCAATTACTTCTTCAAAATTTTTTAATATTTTGGTCAAAGTAGGAGTCTTTACTAGCAAATTGTGGCTCCAATTCGCCCTCGATAAATGCTGGAAATGGATTCTCAAATGCTCCCAAAACCACTTGAATTTGTGAACAAATATGGAGGATGTTTAAGGGACATTGTTAAGGTCTCATTTTAATCATTATTTATTTTATACAATTTTTTATGACCCTCTCCCAAATAGCTACAAAATCACTAATTCGACCCTTGGGGAAATGGCACCATATCTTCTCCAAATGCAATTAAATAGTGTAAAATGACCTCAAATTCTTAAGTGTTGAAAATGAAACTTGTAATAATAATAATAAATTACATTCCATTCATCATAAATATATCATATATACATTCTTACATTCAAAATAATCAACATTATCATGGCATACACCAATATAGTGGGGAAATGGTCATTGTTTGCTCATTAATAGTCACTTTTACATACAACCTGTTGACATTTTGAACCGATACTTTATGATAATTAATAAAATATCATATTTATATTATTACAATCATAAATGGAAAATTGAAACCTCTCCCAATTCGAAATCATCAGCATTACAATGGCTCACAACAAGATAGTGGGGAAATGGCAATATTTCTTCATTGTTTAACATTTTTACATGAAATATTTTGGTATTTCGACCTGAGAGTCTTCTGAAATTTAAATACATAGTATTTACATTAGAAAATAAAATAATTTTTCATTATAATCTTCCCCAAAGATATCAATATCTCACCCAAAGTGCAATCCCTTCATGAGCAAGAATATGCAATAAAAATTGGAAATGGTTGAGAGAAATTGTTGCACTATAAGGAACCACAAGATTCCATGTAGCTTACACCTACAAATAAAAATCCATTAAATCTCCATGAAATACCTGAGTGGCATCTCCAAACAATAACTTGGATGGGAATCTTTCACCCTTGAAATTGACTAAGGCAAGAAACTAGTCATCCACTAGCTCTCTCAATTAACAAATGCAAATTTCTCAAATGATCAAAAGCACTTATATTGGTTGATTCATTAATTTTTATAAAAATACTTATCCTTCTAAGTTTACCAATCCATCCAAAAACTCAATCCAATTCGAATTAGGGTGTGTGCTCAAGATTTTCCATGTGTCCTCCCTTTCTTAGCCTTCCATCTTCCCCCAATTCGAGCAGGATTCCATTGAGCTTCCCCAACTCACATGAATTCCCTCATGGATGATCAATTTTGACCCAACATGTTAGATATTTTATATTTCATCCTTCATACATTATTTGTGTCATAGGTGTCATAACATCTTCATCATTGTTTTCATAGACCTAGGGAATCTAGTCCAAGTGTCTCACTAGCTCCAAAATGGCTCTTCATTTCCCATGTAAGTAACATTTTCTTCAAAATTAAACCTATTATGCATATTTACAAGTGTATTATCCTTATAAATCATCCAAGAACATTAGGATTCCAATGGATTCGAAATTGAAAGAGGAGAGTGCCATGTGGCACAAAATTCTTAGCTTGTGTGGGCCCCATAATCTCCATATGTATCCATGCTCCATTGCCACTTCAATTTTCTCTAGTATTTATTGAATAATCTCCATTATTAAATATTTATTCCATTCTAATGTCTGAACATCATTTATTATCTCCCTTATTAAAATTCCAAATGTATCCATCCAACCTGGGGAACTAGTAGGATTGATGGAATTGTCCTTCTATGCAATTGTTTAAATGGGGACATTACAGTCCTCCCCACCAAATATTTCTTGTCCTCAAGCAATTCCATATTTGTATGCTGCAATATATATTTTTTTATTCCCAAGTGGCATCCTCATTTGGTACTCTTTTCTTTGCACCAAGTGCTCTATTAGCGTTCTGCTCATTGATTTTCTTTAGCTGGAAATTGAATAGTGGCACTCATGTATTGCAATTTTGTGTTCCCAAAAGTAAAGAGATGTGGATTGTACATATTGATATATCCTGGAACATCACCACTAACACCAAAAGGATTAATCAAATCCGTAAAAACCAAATTTCTGCAAATAATATTTACCTCCATATTTTGGAAACCTTTTCTGAACTTTCACCCCTTTTTGCTTATGTATAATTCTTTGAACATGGTACTGAGTTACCAAACTTTGAATTTCTTAATATTCCAATAAAATATCTGAGAGGAACCACCATGTTTTTTTCTGCACTACTCTGATTACAATTATCTTCTCAAGTAGTGAATAAATCTTCAATGCTGCTTGTTGCCCCCAAAATTGAAACCAATGAGACCAAAAATGATCCCAGGGTCCCATATGATCCTGATACATGGATGGTGTGAAATGTCTATGATGAGATTCCATGAACACCAAGCATGTGCAATGCGAATCCATCTCTCAAAAGGTACTCTACATAGGAAACATGAACACTTCTCTGCAAATATGAACTCAAATAGCTGAAGGTTAGTTTGCTTTCTCAAACCAACAATCAAACTGCTAGTCCAAGTGAGATGGAACAAAGCAATTCCAGGATCCCATTGCTGGTATTGCACCCTTCCAAACATCATGAGTACAAAATATATATCATGAAAGTACATAAAAAAATCATACAAATGTACATAAAGAAGGTACCTCATCAAAGAATCATGAAAGTTCTTGTACATCCATGTAAGTAGATCACCATGTGGCCCATACACACAAGCATAAAGTATTATATCAGATTTTCCCTGATGACATAGGTGAGGATCCCATGTCCCATAATGCTGCTCCAAAAACATATAATATGCATCAATATAATCAGCCATGTGTTCTTTCATCCAAGAAGTGAATGAAGGACCTCCACCAAAATCTGAACCAAATAAGTAGAAAATAAAACATGAAGAATTCAAGTGGCTCAAAGAAGTCTCATAAATACACTAATGAATATGTATATCATCATGCAATAACATATTATGTTTCTTCCAAAATAATTTCCTTCAATCATATATATCTTTACCCAAGTGTGGGATGAAGTTCCTCCAACATCAAATTGACTAGTTGAGGAGCAAGGAAAATCATGAGTCTCCAAGTGACTCAAGTGAATACCGTAGGTGCATCCATGTAGATGTGTATCATAATAATGTAACAAGGGATGCTGCTGGAAATCTAAATAAGATGGTTCTCTAATCATGCCATTATCAGAATGAGAGATAGAAAGTCCAAACTCTTCATGTGGCACCATAAAAAATAAACCTTTCACCTATACTTCATTAGGATGAATGATGCAAAATTTGGAAGTTTAGGATGTAGGAGAAAGAAACAATTCACCTAAATGATCAGAAAGTGCAAAATTTCATATGTGAAGGATCCATAGGGGTAGGAGTATGAACCTCCCTTAAAAATGCAAAAAATTCCTCATGGTTTGGTTCCAAGGTACTGGAATCATGCACTTCTTCAAAAAGTGTGCACCCATCTTAAGGAGGAAACTCAAGTTCCTCTTCCACCACAACTAGTGATTGTCTCTAATCAAGATCATATTAAAACAAATCAATAACCTAAAATTTTCCATGTTTCTCATGATTCCTCAGGTCATGTGAATCCTCCAAGCAATCTACCATATGACAATCTAAAACATAGGAGGAAGAACAAGTATCTTGCAACCTCTCAAGAAGTTACTCATTTTGAATTTTGAGCTTATGAATATCCTCATTATTATTGAAGTATTATTTATGTAAACATTCATTAAGCTCAACCAAGTTATTTCTATAAAAAAGAAAAGGCATGAAATTACCTTCAATGTTGCACATTGCTCTTTGAATATTCTCCATGTCTTCAAGGAAGGATGGCTCCTCCAATGAAGAAATTTTCCAACAAGAATTTGACACCAATGCTTTAGTGACATGGATTATGTTAAGATCCTCATGGATATCCATTTCAAAGATCTTCAAATACCCTTCAATGAACGATTGTTCATGGGAGTGAACCTCCTCTTCTTCTTTCTTCTTTATTTGATCAAATTCTTAAAGCTCAAGTGGTGATGGGGAAGTTGATCTTTGTTATTCATTATCCATCACAAGGTATTCATCCTAGTGCTTATGAGAAATTAGGATTGCAGCAACATTTTCAAATTTGATATCCATGTCACCAACATAGAGTTGTGAGCACCCATCAGTAGGTTCTCCTTCGTAGTTCAAGGATCCATCAATAGATTCTCTTTTATTGGAACAACCCCCATTAGTAAGGATTGTGTTATTGTCTTCACCTTCCTCTTTATGTTATTCTCTACAATAACCTTGAGGTAATTGATTCTCCACTTCATGTTTCTATGTTTCTTCCTTTAATGGTGTATCTAGGCTCTTTTCACAAATAGGATGATTTTTTCTCATTTCATGCTGCTCCTAACTTGTGGATTGTTGATTGTCACTTAATGAATTCACATTTTCCTTATTGTTCCTAAATCCATAATTGAAAAGATGTTATGGTAAATAATATCACTCATGAAAATCCCCTCTCAAATTTTGATAGTCTTGGAGACATGCTCCAATATCTATGGTTGTAATTTTTGTAATTGTTGCTCGGGGAGGAAGGAAAGTGGGAATTGTAGTTCTATTGTGAAGCCGAGACATGTCTAAATTTTTTTATTCAATGTATGGAATTAATGAATAGGTTCCAATACCATGATATTATACCACTTTTAATTTCCCTTTTTCTAATTTTATTACAATGACCAACTTTTCATTTTTTTCTGTATTTCGACCTTTGACTAGTTTTGATGTCCAGGTCTCCCAATTGGCCCAAATGCTCTCAAGTATTCTGAAAATGTGTATCAATGAAATTAATACTTGAATATTATGTTCAGGTATTATTTATTACACTCCAATTACTTCTTAAAACTTGTTTAATATTCTGGTCAAAGTAGGAATCTTTACTAGCAAATTGGGGCTCCAATTCCCCCTGGGTAAATGTTGGAAATGGATTCTCAAATGATCCCAAACACACTTGAATTTATGAAAATAGGAAGAGGATTTTTAAGGGAAATTTTGAAGGTCTCATATTAATCACTATTCAGTTTATACAAGTTTTTATGACCCTCTCCCAAACAGCTACAAAATCACTAATTTGACCCTTGGGGAAATGACACCAAATCTTCTCCAAATGCAATTAAACTGAGTAAAATGACCTCAAATGATTAAGTGATGAACATGAAAATTGTAATAATAACAAATTAAAGTCCATTCTTCTTAAATATATCATAGATACATTATTCCATTTGAAATAATAATCATTATCATGGCATACATCAATATAGTGGGGAAATGGTCATTGTTTGCTCATTAATAGTCACTTTTACATAAAAAAATTTCAGATTTCAACATGATACTTTATGATAATGAATAAAATAACATATTGATCTTATTAAAATCAGAAATGGACAATTAAAATCCATCCCAATTCAAAATCATCGGCATTACAATGGTTCACAACAAGATAGTGGGGAAATGTCACTATTTCTTCATTTTTTAACATTTTTACATGAAATATTTTGGTATTTAAACTTGAGAGTCTTATGAAATTGACATACATAGAATTTTAAATCACAAAATAAAATAATGGGGCTTTAGGATCTTCCCCAAATAAATCAATAGCTCACCCAAAGTGCAATCCTTCCATGAGCAAGAATATGCAATAAAAACTCAAAAAGGTTGAGAGAAAGTGTTGCACTAGATGGAACCACAAGATTCCCTGTAGATTAAACCTAAAAATACAACTACATTAAATATCGATGAAAGACTTGAGTGGCCTCTCCAAACACCAACTTGGATGGGAATCTTTCACCCTCAAAATTGGCTAAGGAAAGAAACCGGTCATCCACTAGCTCTCTCAATTCATAAATGCACATTTATCAAATGATAAAAAGATATTATCTTGGTTTATTCCTATATTTTATAAACATAATTAGACTTCTAAGGGTACCAATCCATCCACAAACTCAATACAATTCGAATTAGGGTGTGTGATCAAGATTTTCCATGTGTCCTACATTTACTAGCCTTCCATCTTCCCCCAATTCGAGTAGGAGCCCATTGAGCTTCTCCAACTCACATGAGCACCCTGTTGGATGATCTATTTCAAGCTGACATGTAATATATATCATATGTCACCCTTTATATCTTATTTGTGTCATAGGTATCATAGCATCTTCATCTTTGTTGTCATAGAGCTAGGGAATCTAGTCCAAGTGTCTCACTAGCTCCAAAATTACTCTTCCTCTCCCATGTAAGTTACATTTGCTTCCAAATTTGACCTGTGATGCATATGGCCAAGTGTATTAACCTTATAAATCATCCACAGACATTAGGATTCCCATGGATTCGAAATTGCAAGACGAGGATGCCATGTGGCGCATAATTTCTAGCATATGTGGGCCCCATAATCTCCATGTTTTTCCATGCTCCATTGCCACTTCAATTTTATCATGTAATTATTTAATAAGATACATTATTAAATATTTATTCCATTCTGATGTATGAACATCATTTTTTATCTCTCTCATTAAAATTCCAAATGTTTCCATCCAATGTAGGGAACTAGTAGGATTGATAGAATTGTCCTGCTA
The DNA here is from genome assembly GCA_001517045.1 of Pseudotsuga menziesii. Lineage (NCBI taxonomy): Eukaryota > Viridiplantae > Streptophyta > Pinopsida > Pinales > Pinaceae > Pseudotsuga > Pseudotsuga menziesii. The sequence goes on along the minus strand of LPNX010801931.1, from coordinate 39,355 downwards.
TGCAATTATTGAAATGGGGACATTACACACACCCGGCTATGTAAATCAAGCTAGTTTTATCAACAATTCTTTTTCTTAGGATTTATGTGGTAAACCTTCAACTTCTGGTGTAGTGATGGAATTTTTGAGCTTTTTGCTGAAAATGCATCATAGATCCATCAAGGAATCTGTTCAAGAAGCAGATCCTTGTCCCACCATGGCTCTAATACCATGTGAAAATTGAGTCATAGTAATATTGGGATCAAGGAAAAACCCATAGAGATTTATAATCAATTGCACAAGAATTTTGACATGAAACACACTGCAATTAGGAGTTGCATCTATAAGAATGTATTCAATAATCAAAAGTAGAGATACAATGTGATATACTTGCATGAATAGCAAGAAAATTTGAATCCCAAGGAGGTCATTCGAATTGGTAACATGAGGGTGGATTAGTGTCAGTTAGGCACACTAACACATAAGTTAACCACTAATCACAAGCATAATTGACTCTAACTAATCCCTAATTGAATCAAAGGTAGTAATGACTGAGTCTAACTAAATAGAGCTCAACTACATGTCAATCAGTAGGTGGGGTGCATATCTAACTCAATTCAGCTTTGATTAAGTGAACTGAACTCTAGTTAACTCAAATCAGCCCAAAATAGACAAATATATGAGGAAGGATCCTTTCCAACTCAGCTTAACTGATTGTTAGGTGAAAAAAAATTTAGTTAACTAATTGGTGCACTTATGACAAGAATATTTGCCCATATTTTCTTCCTGATTGAAGGAGGAATCCTAGTTATCCTCCCTGATTGAAGGACAAGGCTGAGTTGACCTCCCTCATTGAAGAAGTGTGCTGGTGTGCTGATGCTGATGTCAGGAGTGTGTTGGTGTGCTGATGCTGATGTTAGTAATTCGAGTCAATACTTAGGATAAGTGGGTAATTAGGCCAAATTGAACAAATAAAGATGTGTGGTTTTGAAAATGACTCCTACACCTGCAGCATAGATGTCGTCTCACCCGAGATATCTCTCTTGATGGGTAAATTCCAGAACCACATTTCCGTAGTTGTGTGGGAGCGTGTTTAGTATTTAGCTCTACGTGAAGGTTTCTAACAAGGTCCAAGCATGGATTATTTGTGTTCACTGTGCTCAACATGTAGGCTGCGTACCAACCTTTCTTATGTATTCATTAAATAAGAAATAGTCATGCAGCATAATCACATCTTGTAATATAAGGAAACCACCATACATTTATTCAATTGTAAGCTATTTGATAGTCATTCATTCAATGTGACATTTACACATATATCTAGGATAATAAGAATTCACATGTATACACAAAATATAATGTGGAAACCCATTCAAGAAAAAAACAAAAGGTGAGCTCTTCATCTGGCATGAGTAAATAAATGCCCCTTTCGTCTATGCACTAAGATGTAGAATCTAATCAAGATATTCTTCTCTAACTTTGCAGACTCTTCTGCCCTCTCACGCTCTCTGATATTTTATCTCTTTCCCTTCCTACTCTACTTCTGCTGGTGATCCGCACACATCGTGGATCAGCTCAACATTCCCTACTCTTCGGTGCACTCAGCTGTAGAATATTTACTCTCATGCAGTCAACGATTATAGAGCCACCATGATTTTTATCCAATGAGAGTCTACAACACTAAATGTAGAGAGAATGTCTAACAAAAAATTACTATCAGTAGCATGTCTAACACAAACTGACTATCAAAAGAATGTATAACATGCATACATATTGGGTCCCTTATTTTATATCCCCATTACATAATCGATACAGCTCCTAAACATACTTGATACAGACTCAATATCGACCTGATACAAACTCTATATAGACTCTTTGCTGTCACTTTCTTGTCCAAATTACTATATCCAGCTGATAGGATGTCTTTCCTATTCTAGCAACACCTAACAGGAGGAACTAATGACACAACTTACAAATATGCCTTCACGCGTGTGGTTTTCATGGGCTCGAGCTGAGCTCATACCCACGATCATTAAGGCCTGTCACTTTCTCAGCAGTATGCCTTAATGGTGTTTTCTAGCCATTATATTATTTGCTTGCCTTCTGCTTCTAATATTCGGTTGTACATTCTTGGGTCCCACTCCATCCTTCTATCGTGGCTTACTTACATGTCACAACTTCTTCTTCCAGTTCTTTCTCCTCTTCTTCTTTCTCTCTTTCACTTCCTTTTTCGTAAATTCCTTCCTCCTCTTTCCTTTGTGTTTCTTGCTCGGTCATATCTTCTTCTTCTTCTTTGCCTTTAACTCTTTTGCATACCTAGGAATAATACTACATGAATTCTACCGTACTTTCCTTAGGCCCAACAAGGGGTTTCCACTACAATCAATGGCTAGCTTAAACTTAGTGACAACAAACCACTTATCTTTTCATTGCATCCTGATGAAGTCTCACCCAAACAAAACCTAAAACCAAGTGAGAGGGGATCAACATGAGTTTATTTAATAGAAGAAATTGTAAAAACAAATAAAGAACGAGTTTCAAAACAGGGTGAAAACAACTTACACGGGCATTTGGAAATGCAGGCCTAGGAGGAGGTGGTCGTGTCGCTTCCTCTCCAACGCTGGAGCCTACAAGTAAACCCTATTTTAATCAGTACTTAGTTTTCATCTTTTAAAAAATTAAACCAAAATAAACTTGCAGAGTTTGTCTACCTTGGCATGTTGGCAATGAGGGCTAGGGGTGTGCTCCTTTGAGTTCCCTTATCTATCTATAGCTTGCAATCACCCAAAGAAAAACCATTGGTAATTTGTCAATAGAATTTTTAAATAGATGGATAATATTACAACTTAGTAAGATTTCTCACCTACCGAGACAGGCTCGCCATGTGGTGGAAAACTTGATAGGATCGTCAAAGTTGTGGCATTGTGAATATTTGGTTGAGGAAACATCTGATATCTAATACCTCACACAATGTCATAAATAGAGTAAGAGTGAAGCAACACACTCCATCAATACAAGAAAAACCTGATCAGGATGGCAGTAATCTTGGACTGGAACTATAAAATAAAATTTAAAAAAAGGAGACTATGGAATCATAGTAATGACGAGCATGGATACGCATAGAGAACTTGATATTTATTGATGGATAAAAAAACTATAGGTCTCCCGCTTATATAATATCTAAGTTAACATATGATTGTGGTAGTGTTGCTCTCCATGCTCCACGGGGTATTTATTTCCATGTCTAGTCAATCAGCCAGTCTTCCATCCTACTACCATGTCTTTCCTTCACATTTCCAGGGGATACTACAGTTGAAAACAATTGATACCCACAACCAAAATATGATATGTTCACACAAGTTATGAATTCCAAATGCAAAATTTTGAACAGATTCGAAGTGTGTATCATCCCAAATCCTCCATTAACATTTTCTCAAAGGAAAAGAGTGAAGCCGGTCATAATGGATTTTAAATTAATGTGAGAGACAAACTAGGGTGCGTACAGACCCAGGTTCGATTCCTGACTGATGAAGAGTTAGGATTTTAAAAAGAGGAGGCATTGGAGTAAACCTAGTTATTCCTTCTCAACGTCAGTGAGGCATATGCCCTTCTCAGTACTATCCAAGTCAACTCATCCTTGCAATTTTATATTCTAAATCCAAGAACTCCCAATAATGGGATAACATTGAACAATATGAATCTTAGGAAAGGTTGCAAAGATTGGTAACACCCCATGTGGTTTGGCTAAATCCCACAATCAGGAAAATCGACAGGGAATTTTGTTTTTTGCTTTCAAAATAACCAAGCGATTATTATCCATCCCATCAAGAGTTAGAGATAGAATGCAATCATAATGCAACTCTCACTTATCACCCATATGTAACATGACCTATATGTAGAAAAGAAACCTGGTATTTAATGATTCATAAGACCAACAAGAGCCATGTAGTGGCAATGTCCTCGACATTGCTATCAGTTTTACAGTTAACTCAAAGAGTTTTTTTGCAATGAAAACAATTATATCTAGGTTTAGAGATGGATATTATATCTCTAGTAATTTCAATTAGAGATAATCTTATAGGAGAATGGATTGATCTTCCATCAGAAAAAATAGTAGTATATAATTTGTATGAGTATCAAGGAAAAATTAATTTAAATTTCATTGATTTAAATTTGTTGACAATTATTTCTTTTATATTATAATTTTATAAATAATTAAATCAATATATATTATTTTTTATATTTTAAATGTCAAAAAAAATTAATTATAACCTTGTTATAGAGTCAAAACATTATGATATTAATATTCATAGTTACTAAAATACTAATATTTAAAATATTGAGAATATTTTTATTCAATAAGAAACACGCTCACTGTTCATAAAACCTTTACCTTATAAGGAATAATTATTAGATTTTTTATATTACAAAACATTTTAATAAATGAGTTTTGAAACTTTGCCTTTTTTACTTCTTTACAATAAAAATTCTACCTACACCTATCAGTACACTTTATTACTATGGAATCGGACAGTTTATACGGATCAGACACTATATTAAAAATATACAAATCTTAATTCACAACTCAGTTTCCAACCATTTTTTGGTTTCATGAGATACCTGTCTTAGGTCTTAATAGTCCAGTCTTGGTCAAATCTTGAATTTTCATATATTTGCTGAAATAAATCATCATAATATTACAACTGTTATATTTTCATCATGGATAGAGTATGACAAAATTAGAAGTGCTCTATTTTTCTCATTTTGGTTGTAAAAATAAACATGGAATCTACTTAGTTAGCTTTATCACCAATGATCGAAAGAAATTACAAAAAAAATTAGGTTATTGATAGCCCAACTCACGTGATAAACTCAATAATTAACCCAATTTCCAATCTGGTTATCAAATCAATTCCACATTCACCTGATCATTTGTAAATATATGTAATATTTATAAAAAAAACTTAAACTTGAAAATAAATCTATTAGCAAAGCATAATACAAAAATCCAAAAAGACTCACTCAATCCCAAAAATACATTAAACATATTCAAATCTCCAAAGTTGCAACAGACATAGAAAATCCCTCAATTTTTGGATGCATGTAGAGTTCTATCAATTCTTTCATTGACATAGCAAATCCCATTATTTTCTTTAATCAAGAGAGGTAGGGACCCTCTAATCCTGTAGGGGATGCCACTACCAAAAACACCAAAGCAACCACTGGAAACATTTTCGTAGATACATTTGAGGTGCTCTTTATGGTTGTGGTGGTAGAAGCTGCTCACCATAAAATTCCCATTTTCATTACATTTTTAACTCTACTGAAGGGAATATCAATTAATGAGACAAGCAAAAGAAAAGAGGAGTGCTGACTTGTAGGCGAAGGAGGAGTTGAAGTTCAATTAAGTTATATTGGCAATCAAATAATTTGAGAATGCACCAATTTGAGGAAGTTGGGGATTTCTTTCAACCTCCTACCAACAAAATTCACACTGTTCTTTGTCATTTTAGCTAAATTACTAAATTATCTAACAATACATTGTATATAATAATTTTTTGATATCTTTCAACCTCCTTCCAACAAAATTCCATTTTAGCTAAATTACTAAATTATCTAACAATGCAAATGTATATAATATTTTTTTCAACTATTCAATACATAAAAGAACTAAATGGAAATCCAAACAAAGCATGAAAAATGTGGATGTATATTTCTCCTACCCTTAAAAGATAAACCGAGGGAACTACAAGATACTCGAAAGGAGAAACAAAGGTTGGTTGCAATTTCAATAGGGAGCCCTTCCGACGTTATCCTAACCATATGCAAAATGCATTGAAAAGAAAATTTTCCTTTCACTGGGTTTAAAATTTCAAAATCTAAATAGTTAACTGGTATTCTCGATGAATACTACCCACTGCATAGTTATCGAGGACCAATACTAAATCCAGTTTACTGTTCATATAGGCGAGGTTTAGGTGAAATGGAGAAAAAAAGTTTGTTCAAGTTACTAGCAATGGATAGAAACCATTGAGCATTGAGCAACCCACCAGTCCAGTCACAAAAAAGCCAAGTTTTTCAATGGTGATATTTTGCAAAAGAAATTTCCATGAAAAAGGCTTGGAAAATTATTTCACAGAAAAAGCTAACATGCGAACAATTCAAATAGGAATGTACAAACAATTGAACCAGAATTCAAATTGTCATTAAATGAACACATCTCGGTGACTCTTAGTAAATGATTGACAATGTGAAGTCCATGAGAATGCAACAAAACACCTTTATCTTGATCTCATATCATTAAATATTTCACCCTTGCATCGAAGACACAATCGACATTGCAAGCCATCCATGACATAATCAAGATTCAAACCAGACTCTCAAAAGAAGGAAAAACACCAACATTTTTCGCTAGAATCAAAGAAAACAAAAAAGAGGAGATACTAAAACCAACCACATCACATGGAAGCAGATATCGAAAACATACACAACAGTGGATGTATCCCCAATAAAACTAGTAATTAAATTTGGCAATGAAAAACACTTTTCCTAACAAATTCAACCACATTTGTCCAACAAAATTGCAAACCAAATACCTGTGAAAAAGCCACAACCATGAGGGAAAACAAGACCAATTGACCCAACCTCCACAAACGAATTTCAACAAGGAAGACCACCAGTTGACAGAGTAGAGAAGCAAATGCTTTCAGCTCCGCAAGAGAACAATGCCAAGCAATCTAGAAAGCTGCCAACCCAAAAGAACACATCGAGAAGAATGCAACGGCATGAAAAACCTTGGAGAAATGCAAAACCCATATTTCAACACAATTAATTTTTTTATTTTTGTGGAGGCTAATGAGCCTAGTGGATAAGTAAATGTTTTCATTTAGAACCAAAATGTGTACATATCCTATGGTCAAAAGAACCAGCAGAAGCAATACTTATGTGGCAAGCAACGACAACAATGATAACAGAGCTTCTTTAAAGCAAATCCTGGCAGCACTTCACATACCAAGAAATGCAAGTTTTCTTGAGACACTTATTTTAATATCTTGACACTTTGCCCAATTTAATGCTTGGCTATAATGTTTTAATATATTTTACTTATCTTATATCATATTATTAATTGCCAACATCATGGTTGTCTAATCTTCCAAATCTTAAATCTGGAATATTAATTGGAATCATGGAAACCTGAAATATTAAAAGAGGTGTTGTTTAAGAGGAGAATTATAGAATTTCTGATATTCGCTAGCCGCTCGGTAGTGGGGCACAAGAACCCAAGGCAACTTCATCTCCACCAACCAATAATAAGCTTAAAAAATAGACATTTAAGGAACTAAAAAATTAAAAAATTAAAAAAAATAATACACAACTTTAGTCTAACTTCTATGATTTGTTTAAGCTACTAAAAATTGCTTCAATTAGTCGCCTTAATCGATTCATATATATCCCCTTGTTGGGGACATAAAAAAAGGAAAAAATTAATTGTGCTGCAAGTTCTTGAGAAAATGAAAAAAATAAGAAACAATACATTTACTTAATCCAAAAACGTTGGACTTGTTATGAATTAAGACAACTGCAATATTCTAAAACTATCCTGAAGCATATTGCAGACAAATGTAAATCCACATCACGTTAAAAAAAACATTTTGTAATGCCAATCAATTGTAAATTTGGATTTTCTCATCTACAACATCAATCCACAGATTTGATCAATGGCCCGAGAAAGAGCTTTACCTCCACCTTTAGCTTAGGCATAGTCATCTTTGGATTTCACAGAGTAACCTCAAGGATCATGGATATGTGAAAGCACAAGTTGAATACGATATGCAATACCCCAAATATTTTTTACCTACCTCGTATGATAAATTTTAGGTAAAAAAAAAAGTTTGTTAAAAAAGTAATATTTTGTCCATCCCTTGAAATCATATAAATCGAATTTGAGGTAAAAAAACAAAGTAACTTAGAATTTTTTTTAAAACATAAAGGTTAGATAAAATGGATATTTGAGAAAATGTTAATATAGTTTAAAAAAAAACATCTTAAATATTCATAAAAATGTATATGAAAGCAATATAAAAATAAAAGTTAAGACAAAATGTTCATTTCCCTTTAAAAAATAATCTTAACCATCCCGGCCTTGTAGTACTATTTGGAGCAAAAGGGAATGAAGATAATTCTATCCCTTGATTAAATGGAACCACATTTTCCTTCCACAACATCAATTTCTTTCATATGAAGCAATTGTAAACCCAGGAAAAGACCAGCTCCTGAAGAAACCTTGGTGGGAGGATTGTTTGAGAATTTACAAGTTTTGGGGGTCAATAGTTTGCATATGTGCATCTTTTACTAAAACATTCTATGTGGTTTTAGGGTGTGTAACAACATTCTAATTTGACATAGATTTGTGATATCTTGCTATCAATAATTTAGGGTTTCACCCATAAACAATAAATGGTTTCCTTTCATAAGTTTGTGTTGTTCTATCCTCAATCAATCAAGGGGAAAATTCTAAGGCTTTTGAAATTGATTATTGAGGCAAATTAGAGCTCAAATTTTCCATTAGAGGAGACTTTAAGGAAAAGGTGAGCATTAGTAGACGTTAATTGCATCCCTGACCTCCCCTATTGCAATTGAATCATCCCCCATGGGAGTTCCTTAAACCACAAACTCGAGAAAATATTTCAAGAAGGTTTTAGTCCTTGTTGGTATTGTTGAAATGTCTTGTTCTCACAATGTTGGGGGCTTTATTATGACAACGTTGCTTCAATATTTTGTCATTTCACAACTTGGCCAAAGGTATCTTGATTAAGTGGAATTTTACTTGTCCCATGGTATGATATGCCATTTAACTAGTTTTGGGCTTGGCCTCTACTAACAAATCTGCATTAATGTCTTCTCAATTATGGAAACTTCCCCTTTAGGGATAAACAAACATTGTGCCCATGGGTTATTTTGTTGAAGAGTTTGACTGTTGAGGATAGAAGTGCATCCTTCATTCCAATCCTTCGTGCTTGATGGGATGTGTTGGTTTATGGACGAAACCATGAAACCCTACCTCCAATCCCTTTATTGAGTCTGTCTTCAACACCAATGTGGCATGTATTCCCCATCCTTCCTTAATATTTTTGGGGACATGTTAGCCCCTAAAATTACTCCACAACAATTTCAAGGTTGAAGACTGGCAATATTCCATTTGGTTGGATGACATACATGCTTCAGGTTGCTCTGGAAAGAAAAAACATTATCAATGGGGTTATGTATAAAGAATAATTGGCTATATTTTCATGGGAGCTTATGAATGAACCTCATTGTCTATTAGATGTGTCTGGTCAGACTATCCAGGAATAGATTACAAAAATGGCACAATTTATCAAGTCGATTAATGGTAATTATCTTATGATTATGGGACTTGAACATTTCCACGGGACAACAACACTGGAAATGTTATAGCAAACCCTGAAGATTGGGCTCAGAAACTTAGTTTTGATTTAATTCCCTAGATTGAATCTTTTGATTTTACATCAATCCATGATTATCCTAACAGTTGGGTTCCAAATAAGAATATTGTGGACAAGCTCAAATATTTCTCTAAATGGGTGGCATTTCAAATCAATGATGGAGAGAATATTCTAAAGAAACCTGTATTTTTCACATAGTTTGGATTACAAATAATATACATAGATTATCTTGTCTTCTCTGTATAATGGTTTAGGTTAAGACTAAATATGGATATTTTGGAGGGGATAAGGACTTATATCTTCAATACCTAGTGAGACTAGTCAAGTCACATTACAGGGATGATATTATCCTGTACATAAAAGATAGTGTTGTTGTAGGAAACTTGAACAATGGTACACTTGTTGGTAGTGATGTGTATCCAGCTATAGATTCTCAATAATTGAAGAACCATGGCCAATTTTTTGCATTGCAAAAGAAGTATAATGCTCCAAGGAAATTTCCTACTCTTGCATAGGAGTTCTGCATGCTGGCTTACAAGAGATGATATGCATAGTGGCATCTCCTTTAACTATATTGCAACATTTCTTCTTATACCTTGCAATTTCCACTTTTCTTTGTTCACATCCCATGTTTAACTATTTTGGGTTCTTCAAGGAATTGTGCATGGTGCATTTACTAAGTAACCCCGACCATAATTTTCATGAAATTGCAAGCTATTGGAAATTATCATGGTAGGGATAGAACAATTTTCAT
>LPNX010801931.1:0-28988 GCA_001517045.1 Pseudotsuga menziesii | reverse complement strand
CCCACACAGATATGCACTCCTCTCCTTGATCTATGGGATATGAGACCTTCTCAAGAGACTAGCCACCTCTTGTTGAAATACCTAGCACATGATATTGATGGAAACAAGGAGAACAAGAGAAGAAAATAATAATCCTTCTCATTTATGATGATGCACTTCGAGTGGAAATGCATGGACCATGAAGACTATGAAGAACACCTGAGATGACTTGTTGTGGTCATAGAATCACTTGAAGGACTAGGAAACCCAAGCACACCTAGTATTGGTCCAAGTACCCACCAAGTGAAGAACCAAAGTACCTCAAAGATAAATAACAAAAGATTAGAAGGTCATTGGACCACACAAGATTAAATATCAATGGTCAAAACATTAAAAGAATGAAAACCCCAAGGGTGGCCTTATAATTGTGTGGAATCATCTTCCATTTTGATGAACTATAAATAAAGATGTCTCCTCACTTCTCAATCATCAATCAAGGTCATCATTACTGCTCCTAAGAGAAAAGCCATGGGTTTCTATGCTAAGTTCTTTGCTGGTTTTAATTCTTGAAGAAAATCGCAGCCTTTGAGTGATAGGTATCTTCTCCCTAGTAAGGAATCGCATGGAATATTATGTGACTACACATAACCACATTCCATGGTTCAGAATTTGCTGAAATCACTATCTTGTATAAAGAGAAATGATGGATGGACTCTCTCTTAATTTCTTGAGGTTGATACTCTACTATTTGAGCAGCATCATTCTCTGCTTGTTCTAAGGATGTAAATTCCAATATGTGAATGTGCTCTCCTATGCATCACCACCATACAACAGTCTATCGTGAGAAAATATTGACAGCACTTATTTAACCTTCATAACAATCATCATTCAATTACTTGTATGATGTATCTTATTATATAGTACAGTATTCCTGTCCTTCGTGAGCAGTTCTAGTTATATAGTTTTTCCTATGTATTTGGAAGACATAGTGCAATGGAAATAATGAGCCTGTGAATTTTTATCCAACATACTTTGCTCAAGTGCACCTAAGCAATAATTTTTCCTATGTATTTGGAATAGGAAGTGTAATGGAAATAATGAGCCTATAAATTTTTATCCAACATACTTTGCTCAAGTGCACCTAAGGGATATAGCCCAAGGGGTTAGCTCAATTGGTTTTCGCCAATGTCACTATGAATTTGGTTAGTTTCATGCTAGCAAGTGCCTGGTTTGAATCCCTCTAGGTGGGGAGAACTAGTCTAGGCCAACAAGTTTACTAGGGATGCCCTCCAAAATTAGGGGAAGCATCCCTTGGGTTTCCCCGCGAGGTTTTCAATGGAAAAAAAAGTGTACCTAAGGGATATGCTGAACATCAAACATCCAATAGATAATAGCTACAAGAACATGGGATCTAAATTAGGTTTACATGTAAATGGCCTACTCAAACTATAATAGGCATACAGGTTGTGATTGTCATTCTTTTCCTTTCTTAAACATTCATTTCCTCTAGCAGAATAATGCAGAAATTTAACCCAGTATTCTGGTTTTTTAATCTAGCATTAACAACCTATGATACATATTACATATTAGAGACTGAAGGTTCAGAAATAAAATTTTGAAGCACTCATGCACAAATCCACATAAATACAAATAAAGGTAGAAAATGAATATTGACCAGATCGACTTGAATTGCTTTACTCTTGTGAGGCCCTGTACCGCAAACTTGAATGAGGGAAATACCATCGCCATTGTATGTCTCATCATGAATGCCTTTCTCAGTAATGTTCTTTTTGTAGCCAACACTTAATCCACCCTAGAGGATCAAGGACAAATATATTAAAGAAATAAATCACAACATTGATTTACCCTACAGTGGATCACATGTCCCTTGGAATTCACTAGATAGGTCATCTCTTTCAATCAAACAATAGGAAAGCTGAATGTGAAAACAAATAACAGTTTAAGACTTAAAATAGAGTTAAGGCTTCAGTACAAACCTTTAAAATGGTCATGTTAGGGAATAATCCAATAAACTAATGTGGCTCTTTTCGTTCCAGAATACGTCCCTGCAACATGAAGGACACTATCTCAAATGCTGAACTGTATTTTTATAAATTTTATCTACCATGTATGAGCGATGTACAAGATAATCTATGTGAGGGAAATCCACAAAACAAGCTTATTTTCAAGGAAACTAACATCAAGTAAGAAGCTATGAAATTTGCATGATATCCAATAATGCCAACCTGTATAGGTCTCCCTTTCAGAGAGTTAGCCATTGTATTTCTTAGACGAGCAGCAACTACTTGATCCTCCTGAGTAAAAGGAAAGAAAGTACACATCAAGACATCATAGAATGAGAATCATATAAACAAGAAGGTAAAGCTAAAAATAAACAACGAACATCTTCCATGACAGAATGGTTACAGAATAGCGATGAAGGTTGTACTCATAATGGCCCCTGCCATTGTAAGTCTTTGATCATGGTGCATTGCATAATATTAGAGTTAGGCATGGTGTACTTCTAAATGAAAAATATTAGAAAATCCTAAACACTGCACCTAGGTGCTCTACTTCCCTAGCCAGAAGCAAAGAAAATAATCTTATTTTCTGTCTCCAAAGTGGTAAGTATAAAGTATGATATAGCAATCTCCACTGTAGAATTTACCAATATCCTCTTTAGGAAATGGGGCTTTAGAAACGTTCTTGAACCACCAGACCTACAAAAATATGCAAGTATCTGCATTCAAGTTGATGATACAATATAAACATGACCTTTTCCATTCATTAGAAATGGCTTGCTCTCGTAAAATGAAAAAAATAATCTGATAAACAAACATGTTAAGAATTGGGAGATTGAAAATTTGAAGAAACTGGAAAACTATATTAAAATATATCCATTTTAAACTAAACAATGGTAAATACTGTAACCAACAGACCTCAATCTTCCCATTTCCCTCAAGCAATGGTGGAATTTCTTCTTTCAGTGGAGCTTCCTTCAAAATTCCCTTCACATTGATTCCTTGTTGCTTCAGTAATGCTAAAAAGAATATTTAAAATTGAATAAGTGAAACCCCTTTAAATATTATCTCTAATCTAGTCAGTGCACAAAGAACTGCTATACTCACCTACAACTTTTCCTCTTCCATTCTTAGAGCCTAAAGTTCCACTGCCAAGTGACCAGGAGTTGAAATTTGATGTAAAAGGCAGTGTCTCAAATCCTTGGATAACTCGAGTTATGTGTGTGTTCCTTGGTTGTTTTTTATTAGAAATGAATTCTTGAAAATATTATTAAAGTTTACATATCCATCATAAAGTTCAGAGCTCAAATATAGACAATGGATCTAATCAATATTAAAAGAAGGACATGCTTACCTCTATAGCAAGACTCGCAAACTCTCTCTTCCAATTGTGTCACTTGACCAACCCACACATATAACTCAGAACCACAATCAAGTATATAACTTTTGTTTGACTCCAGCATACCCTTAGACAATGGGCCCTCAACAATCTTTATGTCCCCTTCCACAATGCTATATCACATGTAGCAAAATATAAACTTAAGATAGATGTCTTGTTTAAATTACTGTCAGAGTTTCAAACTTCTACCAATTGCCTAATTTATTTAATGTATGTCTTCTTATCGGGTGTCAAAGAATATATTAGCTTTGACTTACTTTCAAAAGGAAAGCTAATGATCATAACCCTGCATGCAAGCTCTAGAATTATTTTGTGCACAGTGGCACACCGTTAAAGAATAAGATTTTACCTGTAAATTTTTCCAGGAGTTGATTCCATTCTAGCATCATCATCATTTCCATTCTTCTTGCCAATGTGAGTAAAACCTCTGAACAGAGCCCAGAACTCTCTAGAGTCAGATTCTGCTACAAGCTTCCCATCATCTACCATTATTACATAGACAGGAAAACATCCAGACAAGGTTAAACAAATGTGAAATATGTAGTCTACCTTCAAAAATAGGGTCTAGATAAACCTACAAGTCATACTAAACAATTCAAACCCTGCAAGTTTATTGAAACAAGTTCTAGCCTTATGCAACTCACCAATTACTACAATGTCACATTTCCCTTCATGGTATTTATATTTGATATTTTTCACTACTTCCAAGGCCTTTTCTCTTTCCTAGATGTTGGATGATGCCCCGTTGAATTGGTACACCTTGGACTTAGTATTAAGGACAAAAACGTCATCATGGTTCAATGAAGTTCGTGCAAAAGGTACCTGCATAAAATTAACAAAAAATCATTTTTTCCCTTCTCAACTACCAGCTACATAAAAATAAGAATTTTAAATGACATCCTTCAACTAGATGAGTCCAAGTCAATGAATTGCAAACTTAAGATATTCACTTGTTTTACTCTTACAACACGCCCGCCTTTGCATACATAAAGGCGTGGCTCAAATTTTGTTATCTCAGGTTTTTTAAATCCAAAAGCTACTCCCCCTTCCAAATGAATAATACATGGCTTGAAATATGATAGAAATTTGTCAATTTCATGGCCTTGCAATTCCCGGTATTGCACTGCACGGCCTCTAAGAGCTGCATCAATCTCAACTGTCTTTATAACTATTGTCCTAGCTTCATCCTAATACAAATATAAATCTACTCACTAAAATGTTATCTGAGCAAATAATGGATTACAATCTATAATATATACTAAAACAACTTGAAATCCAAAGTATGAATACCTGGCTAGTGTCCTTCCCAAGACAAAAATGTATATCATAGTTATATGCCCCACTCTTTGTTGCAGTTGTCTATTAAATTTAAATATCACAAACAAATTCAGGAAACAAAGCACCAAAACAATCCCAATGACATTTCACTTTTTCAATTGTGGAGCCAGGATACATGAATCCCAATGACATTTCACTTTTTCAATTGTGGAGCCACAATACATGAATCAGTTCGCAATTGACATAATTTTTTTTCTCTGAGATTCAAATTCACGTAACAAGTTACAAAAGGAAGATTCATACACTACAACAAGCAAAAATTCTTAGAAAGCATTTGTTTGGGAAAATATTCTACTCAACGCTTTCCTAAAATGTCTCATGGAAAATATAATAGAAACTTTGTAAACACTACCCTTTCTCAATAAATTTCAATTCCCAGTTTCTGCAGATGCAGGGCATTTAGCCATGCACGACTTATGTATTGTGTTAAAATGCAAAGCAGTGTTTTTTCACATTCCTAAATTCTCATGACTATAATAGGTACTTTGGAAACTTACATCCTTCTCAATCAATTTTGATTCCTTGCTTCTGAAGATGTAGTGTATTTTGAGTGACTTGAAGGCTATGTACAACTTGTGCATTGCATAAAAAGGAAAAGTAACATTTTTTCACATTCCATTGACTTTTAGGAACAAGTTCTAAAAATATACCAAGGTAACAACATTGCAAAATTTCCATGTTACAAAACATTGTGGCCTATTGTAATCTATCGATATGTATAAAAAAGATGATGCTCAAAATTATGCATCTTTGATGGTCCATTATTTTCAATAACAATATATGAGCATTGGGATCTATAAGTAGATGTTCACTTTGTTACACTACCAGTCACATCTTACATTGTTTATAATTGTTCAAACCAAATCAGGCATAAAATGAGAAAAATAAAAAAAATAATAAGACAATGAACCAACATCAGGATCTCTAAGAACAAGTGGCCTCTCCTCTCAAGAATGAAAGATTGAGTAAAATCCAGAAGACTCAGAAAATTACTCCCTTTAATTCCATATTATAAACAAGGGTAGTTTGATTTTAAAGACAAGAGAAGTATTTCAATAAGCGTTAACATCTAAATCTTACCTACAGAACTATATATGAATCTCCACAGTAAAATTTACCATAATCAGATTTTGGTATAGGAACTGGGCAAAAATTTTCAATACACCAGATATCTATGCCCTGCAACTTTATATTAAGAATAAAACAAGTAAGTCATCCTCTATGCTTTTATTACATAATGAAAATCCTATTCATGCCAAGCTTTGAATCCCACCAATATCCAACCAAAGAATAAAAGGCCTAAGAGCATAGTCGAAAGTAAGTTTGATCCAATCTTTTAGATCAGACAAATATTCTAAGAAATATGCATATTTTAAAAATCAGGCACATTATCTCTTAGGGTGGAATTCAGATGTATAAGGATACACTTTCTGACCAATGCCTTGAAATGCTAGATCAAAATTTTACATTGAGATAGCCATGGTGGCTCACCCAAGAAACTTGAACCTCACTTTGTTTCACAGACATCACAAAAAAGGTAATACTTTGTTATTATGACTCCCTGCATCCACGACACAAGTAAAAATAGCATTAGTAATCTTTTATCAGGAAGAACAAGTGAATGCACATTTTCACAAACCAGAAGACTCACTTGAAAACTCTTTTCTGGATCAAGTATAATAGGAAACCAGATGAGAAATAACACTAACATTAGTTAAGGTACAACACTGTAAAGAGTTTTCATGCAAATATTTATGATTCAGATTAAGCATGATTTCCTTGCATATACAATTTGTATTTCTCCTCAAGGAAATATGCATATTACATGCTAACCCATACTCAGTTTCCAATGTACCATTGTTCAGAAAAATAAATAATGCATCTCTTCTCCAACTTGATTGCAGTAATAGATTTAAATGCTTGATTTGAAAATTCTAGTGCACCTTTTATTTCAGAGTGTTGTTCAGGAAATTAGTAAGAAGATAGGAAGAAGGCAAAATAAATCATCTTCCAGTCAACAGTTTTTTGTTTACAATGAGCCAAGTAGAGTGTGGAAATATTCCATTTCATGTCCTTGAACAAAAAGTAGAACTAGTTAGACCTTTTTTTTGGATTCAAACAAATAGAGTTTAGATCTAATATAAATTCTCTATGATACAATGAACTCAAGCACACTCCCATGTCAAAAGAAGCCACAATCGCTTCATTCCTCTAAAAGTAGAATTAAAGACTGTAATTCCCTTTCCTACCACTTCTAAGCTCTACTAAATGACCTCAATAACAATTTCCATAAGCACAACCCAATAAAATACTATATTGATATTGTCTAGCATGCACCAATTTGTGTAAGGGGTTAGCTAATAATCTGTTATGCTCTACACACTAGAGAATGTTATTTAATCTTTGGAGAAAAATGACAACTGTCAATATGAGAATTTCATTCTTCAGAAAAAATGTACTCAGATATTTTGTCGCTAAAAAACCTGGGCATTCGTGTATAATAGTATCCCTTCCTTTCTTTAGAACTAACTCATAGCTGAGAACATCTCACCTGATTGTTTTTGTTGAGAGCTTACATCAACATAATCAAGAGCATAGTTTTTAGAAGATATTTCAACTTGGCTCTCTGATGAGCACTATTTAGGGGAGTAACAAGGATGAATCCCTTTTACACAGGAAAAGCATACATAAATTTGGATAATTAAGTGTGGATGGCTTACATGGAAATAAACCTTAGAGTGTGGAACTATGTAACTGTCTATGAGCAGATATGATAGGATTTCAAAGGAAAAATAAAAGGAAACATGGGATTATTAGAGCTTCCCAAGGTCATAAGATCAGATTTCCATTATTCTCTGTAAATGTGCCCATGGTGTTATTGCTATCTAGTGCTATTTATGGACTGTTATGTATCAAGTAACCAAGGTCCATATAAACCAAAAACTAGTATTCTCCAATAGGCATCAATCCCCTTGGTGCCATTATATCAACATTCGGCATGGTATGTGTCCTAGAAGAGAGCAGAAAAATGTGAGCCATGTCCTTGTCTCCCATTTGATTCTTCATCTTTCATGTAGAATTAGTACAGGGATTGCAGGTGTCCTTTGAGAGCTTTGATTCGTTGGTGAAAAGGTTAAGTTCCCTATTCCAAAAGATAAATAGAACCCTAAAAAAGTATATCCTAGCGAAATGTATCTATAGTTGTGATCGTTTGATGTACAATTCCAATTATTATTTATAGGCAATGACCCCCTGTGCGAGAGGCATTTTAGTTTTTTTTTAGTGATGGCTCTAGGTTTGAGAGAAATTTTGAACTTTTTATTACATCATCACTCCAACCAATTTATCACCTCCTGTATTCGACTGTAAGACTCGCCCATCAGAGCAATAAGAATTGGGTACAAAAGATCCAATGGAGTAGTGCCACACACTAATATGATCATCCCAATTCTTTATTCTTTAAGAAAAATGGTAAAAATATATCAAATTAAAGATAGAAATTTAAAATAACCAATATTATAATTGATGATACTATAATCATACATATGATCATGACTTGTGAGTGGCTAGATAAGCCAATGTCCTGCTCTCATGTACCATGCAATTGACATTTCATGTAAATAGTAAACCTTTCATAAATGTTCATATTGTTGTTTTCTTTGGGACATTCCAAATGTTACACAATCAATGTTACTTAGCAATAAACAATCTCGTTAAAGGATCATGCTTCATGCACAGTACGTTTGATGCCAATTTGGGTCATATACCCTATGGCAAATCCTAAAGCATGTAGTATACCGGATCAAAACATATTCAAAAGAATAGGACATAGGAATTCGTAAATTGTGCATAAATGTAGATGGTCTTTGTCCATTGGAGGAATATTTTAGTCTTGAATATATATGAATGCTTGGAAAGGATTTTACACCTGGTTATTGGTTAAAATGAACAACCCACGAGCTCATCAAATTATGCTCTGATGAGATTTCAACAATTATCTCACTTGTTGGCTGGGTTTTTAAAGATGGAATGATACTGGAAACTGACAACAGCTTAAAGTTATAAAGAATGAATAGAAAAAGAATTGTTAGGTTGGCTTCCAATGATGTAGCATCGAATCAAAAACACCACTGGGATTATGCATTTTGCTAGAAAAATGAGACATTCTGTGGCATAAAAAGATTATATTACCACTTATAACTGATTAATTATAACCCAGTTTTTCATATTGACTATTTAAGAAAGTTGCATGGACCAATTGTCACTATTGTTGAAATGAACATATCCCTAATATTGGAACATAAAATGAACATCGATCTTCTAAAACCTTAGATATTACAGTGGAAAATGAGGAAAAAGGTGTTGACTTTTGTCCTCAGGGATGCACCATAAGCATATGCATACAAAGCATCCTCACATTCTATAACCATCCTCAATGGTTCCAAAAAATTAAACATTCTCATTGAGGACAAAAATACGGAAGTAAATAGATGACTTGACAATGCCGAATGTACATAAATATTTCCAAGGATTATCAAGCTGAACCCCAATTGCAAAGGGTTGTGACTGACTCTGAATTTGTCATCGCCCTGAAGCATTTCTAAACTCATGATGAGTTTTACTTCCACAATCTTAAGGAGAAACTCTGGTAGTATAAAGTCAATATGATGGTTTTGTACCAAGAGAGGCAGCCATAACACCCAAACTAAGATCCAATGAACTCCAATTTGAAACACTCGCCATAAATCTCAGAAGCAAATGAGAAAAAATGTTATGTAAGAAGGTATCTTTCCAAACTTCTCGTAATTTAACATGATGTTAAAGCAAGAATAAAAAAAAATAGTTTATATTTTGATGATGAAGGTAACGGGCGTAGAACTATTTGCCTCCCACAATCCTAGTGTGTTTTAGACTAGGCATAAATTAGAGATCATGACTAGAAATGGAAATAACACCAATTTTGATAAAACAAGGTGTTTATGCTACAAGTTGCTCGAAAACGCAGTAATCAAAGGAGGAAATTCCCAAAGCCTCAATGTTTTATATGACTCATCGGATCATACCTTCAATTCCAAGAAAGCAACTTTCCACAAATCAGTTCATTGTCCAACATCTACGATTTGAAAAAATGCCCTCATTATCCAACCAAAAAACATGATGGAGAAAACCCAAGGACCAAGACTGCCACAATTTGAAAAAACACCCTCGTTATCCAGAACACACAGGATGGTGAAAATCCAAGAAAAAACGATGGAGAAAACCACAGGAAAACCCTATGCAGCATATGCAGGGTGCACGTAGGCACCACGCAGGCTTATGGTGGAAACCTGATGCAGCATACGCAGGGTGCACACAGGAACCATGCAGGCTTATGGTTGAGCACTGGAGCACTGGTGAAGGGTACGGGAAGGATTGTGGAATAAAATATCCCCCAACATATTGCATATTTATAGAATTAAAAGAAACCCTTTTAACCCCTAATATACCACCAATATATTGCCTTGCAATTTTTTGATTTTTAATCCCCCCAATATGAACGGACATGATATCATATTGGTCCCTAGGTGATGCCCTCGTGACAATTTTTGGTTCATAAAGTGCACCAACACCATCAATGAGTTTCCATGAGTTGCAATTCATTGAAAAAAATATCAACGAGTTTCTACAAAGAATATCAAAAGGACAGGGAATATTAAAACAAAGAATTCCTAAGTTTTTTAAACAAACAAAACTCACTTACGACATATATAGATAGGGAAGATCATAGGAAACTCACATATCTAGATGCCATTGTGTGTCCAATCCAGTCTTCTCTAGCTCTTCTCCTCTCTGGGGTCATGTGTGCAAGGTCCTCTCCAACACCTGGGTCTTCTCCTCTCATGCAGGAAATAAGACAACGGTTTGAAGTGGTTGTATTCACCTATTCAATTCTCATTTAAAGAGTATGGAATATGCATCTACGTGGGACTTTTGGCTAAACTAGTTATATTGTATTTTTCAAGATCAATTATTTATTGTGGGACTATATATGGTGATTGAGTTTTTATGGAGACTTATATTGTTGGCTCTTAAATTCAAACTTTAATTACTTTGAGAAGTAGTGTTGGTCATCTATATGTACAATATGTCTCCAAAAAGATACAAGCATGCGAAGGAAGTGTAAATTATAGGGCAGCTCAAACATGGTGATAATGGAAATAATGATGATCAATTCCACAATGATGACATAGATGAGGAGGATGAAGAAGGTAACGAGGATGATGATGATGATGGGGAGGAGGAGGAGGAAAATGATGTTTGTGATGGTGATGGTAATGGAAACAATCATGGTGTTGATGATGACAATGATGAAGAGGATTAAGCTAGTGATAATTGAAATGGTGATGATAATGGTGTTAGGATTTATAATCTTCCCTTGTCCAAACTGTCTATTAGATTATATTTTCCTAACTTAGGAGTCATTTAATTATTATTGTGTCAACTAGTACTATTCGTTCTGCTTGTCCTAATGGGCCCACATGTAACAATCACTAGAGTGTGGGGAACACTAATAGAGGCTAACTGGAACTGACTGCACTTGCATGCATCAGTTTAGGTGCCTTATAGATCAATCCCTACAATTTAGTTGTCACTCAGAGTGTCGACGCCAACTTCCTTTAGTTGTTGGCAGTTGGAAACTAGTTAAGCTTAGTTATGCTTTAGTTACATTCAGTTAGATCTCCTCCAGTTCAGTTCACACCAGTTATGCATGGTTTCCGATGGGAAGACACTAGTTCTCACCTACAACTATAGTTAGACATGTTTGATTTATTGTAACTGATTGAGAGACCGGATTAGACATCTAGAGTTAACCAGTTCAACTTTGATAGTGATTTAGACACTTCTAGTTAGCCATGCAGTCAAATTGAGTTGGTAGATTCAAATTCATCTCTCATGATTTGAATTCTCCTTTATGTATTACCATTGTATACTACTAGGATGTAATGAAGTTTATACTATAATTATACTGAGCAATCATTGTCTGTTTCCTATGAGATTTGCTTTGATCGATGTGCTTTATTCATTCCTTTACATTGCATAATAATTCAATCTAATTACACTCATTTCCTGAAGATATAATGGAACAATAATTCTAATACAGTATCAGATCCATCTCATTCAAGCTTCAAGTCTGTCTACTCTCCATTGTACACCAGAAACAGTTGGCTTACCATAGAAATACCACAAAGATTGACTTTCTTCCTTGGAATTTATTTAGAGTGGCAGTGCAGGCGTTGCTGTCACATACCCCAATTTTGTAAAATAATTTTATTTGTTTTAATTTTATTCCTAAGACATTATGTTAAATTTTATGCTAAGTAGAAACTGATGACTCAGCAGAGTCAAAAGATGTGGAATGTAATTTTGAATATTTTTTTTTTAATAAATAAAAAGTGGAGACAACAGCTTGGGAGAGCTGCTAATATGATTGTTACTAGTCAAAATAGTGGAAGGAACTAGGTGGAGAGCAAAAGACAAGTGGCAG
The DNA here is from genome assembly GCA_001517045.1 of Pseudotsuga menziesii. Classification (NCBI taxonomy): domain Eukaryota; kingdom Viridiplantae; phylum Streptophyta; class Pinopsida; order Pinales; family Pinaceae; genus Pseudotsuga; species Pseudotsuga menziesii. Next base: position 16,726 of record LPNX010801931.1, on the reverse strand, counting down.
CATCCTCAAACACTTCCTATGTTGCAGGTGGAAACTTCCCTACATTTGGGGTCATGATCCCCCAAGAAAGTGGGATCAGAGCAGGTGGCTCAATTAATGACAACTAACCCAAAAAGACCCAGGAAATCTTTTAAAAATACCCAATGTAGAGAGCTGAGGCTACTCAGATATTTTCCACGAGAAGAACAATTCAGCAGGATTGAACTTCAAGGAATTCATTGGGGAAAAGGGAAAACTGTAAGGAAGGTGTTTTGAGCACGGTGGCTTCACTTGTTGGCCAATATCCTATCACGTTAGTTCATATTGTGGTTTTTAAAATGATAAAAAATCGAACCAATATATTGCAAGTATTGGGGGGATGAGGGGTTTAAGGTGGGGGTGGGTAGGGTGGTTTATTAGGATTGAGGTATAAAAAGGGGTGGGGAGGAGGTTTTAAGTATTGGGAGAGGATCTCAACAAAATGAGTTTGGGTCAATATCTCTCAGAATTAAGGGTATTCTTTAATATCCCATGATCGCACGTGCTATGTGAGAGGTTCACTATGTAAAGTCCCCGTGGTTTTGAGAGATAAACTGCAGTAACTTTGTCTGATACAACTTGCTAGCTGAGGGAATTGACTAATAAGTTCAGGACTGGTATTGAGTCTCAAGACTAGTATTTGATTATTTGTTGCACCTAGTTCCAGCCAGGGAGACCAGAGCAAGCTCAGGGGTCCTGAGGAGTCATTTTTTGAGCACTCTCCAGGAGTTGGTAGGGAGGAATGGCCTCCCATTGATGTTGTCGTCCAAGCTCTAAGAACAGGTTCTATTATTTATTAATTTCTGTGTTATTATCTGTGTATGATTGAATGATGCATTTGCAGTTTATGATGTAAAAACTTAGAGGATATGATAACTTAGTTTGTTTAGTAATGAAGTCATTCTTAATGAGAAACAAATCATACCTATGTTTTTCTTCATCTGGAGTAATCCAGATCGTACTCTAGCACAGGTGCTGAATTTATATAAAGAAAGTATGATGCAATTATAGAATAAGATGTTAGCTTATTTAAAAGAATGTTTACTTTTATTTTGTTATCAAAAGAAATAGCATTCTGTACATGGAGTAGAGTTAGGGTTAGAATTAGATTCTGAATGTCAGATTTTAGTAAAAGGAAAGAAGCTATATATTTTACTAACAGAAGTAGGTTTCGATAGATAAACAGATCTTTATACAGCATCCATTTCAGTATCTTTATTATTTTATTTTGAAACAAAGGAAAGAATCTAATAGCTAAAATGAGTAGTGCTAGGATAAATAAAAATGCTTTTCATCCCTACAGATTACTTCTTTCCTGTATAGAACAAATAACTACTGTATTTACTGCAATCAAACTGTATGTAAGTATAGATAAATATGAATTTAATTATAAAGATACAACTAATTAGTTTTTTATTTCTTTTATTTTACAAATACTAATATTATAACATAAATAGGGTAACATAGAATATTTTGAATACAGAAGGAACTTCTCATAAATTAATTAATATAGATAGCATAAGAATATAATAGCAAAACACTTTCTTATTATACACCTTATATGGACTAAGTATAAAGGTAATATGTAAATAAAGTAATGTTCTTATCCCATTATATTAAACATTAAATAAAATATAAATTCAGTACTTAAAAGATGTAACTAACACTTACATAAGTACATCACTAAAAACATGAAATTCTTATATTCTGAAGGTTAAAAATTATATAACAATATTTACAAATTCCATTATAATAAAGTAAATTAATATAAAAAGAATGTACAGATACCCTAGTAGGTAATATTTAAATAATACTACAGGGTAAAATTTAAATGCAATAACGCGCAGGAAATAAACCCACAGAGTAATAACATCCTCGATTCACCGAGCTTAACCAACCATTATACAACATAAGTAATAACCCAACAAACTAAAGAAGTACATTGTAAATGGAAGATAATTTAAAGAAAGTCTAAATACTTTTTATATCACTCAGTTAGGGTAAAACCCTACTATTATCAAAATGTACAACAGAGATAATAAACTGAAAGAGTCTAACTCCTTTTAATGCACCCACAGCTTCAAACAAAATTTACAGAATAAGGCTTTACTAGCCTTCCTTCATTTATAATTATATACACAAGTAACTATAACAAAATCAAAATTTACAGTCACGGCCTAAGCCGAAAACCCCGCGTAAAGCAAGGGTTTTAACATAAATGAAAAAAAGTGAACAAAGTAACCAGGTAAATAAAAACTGCAAGGGTTTGCAAGCCACGACGACCAACCATCAAATGTCCCATAAGGGACTGGACCAAGAATAATTTCCATGGGGTATCCAAGGCTTACCCGTGAGCAAGCCATTGCCACAGCCCCCCACCAACCATGCAGAGAGAGACAGGTCAACACCTGTGAACAGCGAAGAACATTAATGCTAATATCTTGCATTGAAATTAAATTATTGAATAATAAACAAATATGCAAAGATAATAAAAAATGTAAATGGTTTTCTTACCTCAAAGCTTCACCGAAACGTAACCACCCACGAGAAGAAGCACTACCACTAGAGCGAGGAGGAGTGAGCCTTTCATCAGGTGCAAGGAAGAAGGTATTACTAATACAGTAATCAACCAACAATGGATGAGTACAGGAGCAGGAGGCCAAGCAATAAAATGCTGGAGCTGTCACTTTTTCCAGCCAAAGAAACCACCCTGCAGAGAAACCCTAATACCAAACCAAAACTCAAGAGGGGAGGTCACAATGCTCACTAATGAGCCGCAGGAGAAAAGACACTTGCAGACTAAAGATTGCTGAAGGGAGCAAGCCGCGATGGTGAAACCCTAAAGAAAGAACCACAACCTATGACCAAGCAACAACAATTCTATACAACACTTCTCTATTTCGTGTTCGGGCATGCTTATGAGGTGCAAAATCAAGCGAGCTATGAAGGGAGAAAGACCAGAAGAAATATTTGGTGACTGTCACTCAAAATAGTTGCAAAAATCGACATGGAGATTGAATGCAGTAGCAGAGCAGCCAAATGCTAGGAACGATAGAGAGAATGACAAGACTAGGGTTACAAACTGCCTTATAACCACACAACACTTGACTACGGTGTTTCCACGTCCACAAAGAAATTATTTGCATGCAGTGGGTAATCTCTATAGACCCGACGAGAAATCACGACTAGACAAATATTCCAATCATTTTTGCTGTTTGGAAGGTTCCACTGTAACCCATAGTCCTGGAGTCAACCTAGTATGCACGTTATGGTGATCAAAAGAAATTATTACTATAAAAACGATGCAATAGTAATCATCAAGGAATGGGGAATAACACGATCCATCGTTTATGTTTTGGCATACTTTCCTTCAAACAATTGTAACCTTAGTAATAGTTAAGCCTTGTTTTATGTTATAAAAGAAATCCATAACGTTTATTTTGGTGAGTTCATGGCTTACAAGGAGCATTCTTTCAACCAAATAATTATAACATAGCAAGGTATAAAACAATGCATGACCTAGCACATTATGCAAGTAAAGGAGGCATTTAGTAAAAAGATTATAGAACTTTAATTCAAGGATAAACCTTAGAGTCTTCATGGGTGAGGTCTAATTTATGACGCTTTTGTTTGTAACAAACATGGCATTCATTATTTGAACCAACTATAACTCTATCCAAACCTATGATAATTGATGTTTCATAAAGTCAATCTATGGTATATACGCTACATGCTAGTGTTAGTCTTATTGCCTTTAAATATTTAATTATTAAACTTATAAGTTTTGCTATTGAGCATGCTAAGTCTTAAATTCTTAAGGAGCTTCACATTGGAATTTTTATAATTTAATAACCTTAGCTGGATAGTGTATTCCACATAAATTATGGGTAGAGGAACTTAATCCATCATCACTATTATAGCCTAATTGAAAGTAGAATATGAGGATATAATTTCCTTAGAGCTTCAAGCTTGGAAGAGGGATTAATAGTATAGAAATTATTAACTTTTGCACATTACTTCCACATCACAAAGAATAACCAAAATTTATCAGGTTGTGTTGACGAGGCCGATGGGCACAATCGTCAACTGAGAGACAACCCGATCTGAAATTTTTCAAATATGCCCTCAGTCATTAGGTAGCTACCTCTAATGGGCTTAAGGCCCCATTGCCTTCCCTAAATTAATCCCAGCTACAGGAAAAGACTCAAAAAACTAAAGCTAATGTTTGTCAACTAAATCTATAGTATACTTATGAATATACACAGCAAACTGTTAAATATAATTACTGAATTAGTTTGATATATTACACAACTAATAATTTGAATTAACCTAATTAAATAGTTAATCTATGAATACAAGAATAAATAATTAGGGAATTATTAACAGATTCAATCAATTTTACATAAGTTACACTACGAACACATGTACATTAATAACAAAATTGAAAGGTAACTCATCAAAATATAAATGTAACAATCTGATTCAATAGGTTTTCTATAAAATACATAAAGGAAAACTACCATTAAACTATCCTAAATGTCCTATCCTGATCAGGACCATGATAGTAGTAACCCTGGAATCAATTTGCAAATAATGTTACTATGAAGACAAATCCTAAGCTCATCAGAAAAAATTCTGAGATTTAACACAACAACACAGTGAACGAATATATCACATATATTATGATGACAACATCAGATTTATTACATGATGTACATTTGCAAATGAAACCAGAATAAACCGACAGTTAAAAAGGTGATGCATCTGCACATTTCTTAAAAAAAAATATGACAAAAACATAAAAAAAATGTGAAAAGATATGACAAGATCAAACGATACTACAAATACATTTTCTAGTATAAAAACTGCAAATATATTCATAAATATCACCAGTTAAACAGTGCTGCAACTGCTACCAAAAAATTGTTTTAAGCCACAGAAAATGTTTGAAGTGATCTTGTCTAGCTCCTTTTCTCAACCATCGATCTCCTTTCAGTAAAACAATATCTCCTTTAAATACATTCAATCTCACATGGAGACAGTTCTAGAAAGCAGGAAACTACATAATCATAATCTTAACCAAATTCATCCAAAATAGAAAATGACAAATGAAATTGTAATTTTTCATATACGTCATGATATCCCAAAATTTGCAAAAGGTTCAACCTATGACGCTAAATCATAAAATGATAAAGACACTAGTCATGTAGTGACACCTGGGACAGCAACTGATTTGTTCATAATTCTCCGGGGATCATCCTGAAAATGAATGATCACCGAAATCTAGGGAAAATGCATCAACCAAATCACCTGTGACACTACACGGTAAAAAAAAAATCCACACAATCGCAAGAGTAAATAAACTAAATTACACAATCAATAAAAAAATACAAAACAATACCTGAAACAAAAATAACTTCATTATCACTTGCTGCATTTAATTACAAACTTCAAACCTGATATACTTTGTAAACATATGTACAATAGTGAGTATGCCCAAAATATTATGATTTAACAAGAGCATTAAACACCTGTATATTCACCCCAACTGCTGGATTCTGTGAATGACCTTTAAACTGCATCAAAGTAACCTGAGCGTTCAACTCACTAATATTTTCCTCATTTTTCTGATTCTCACGTTGCAGTTTCATTACTCTTCGAATTAACCTGTTTTTATGTTTCTTCAAACGCAGAATACCCTTATCATCTAAATCGGATTTCTCTTTCAGCCTTACATTCTCAGTTTTGATAACATCATTACGTGTCACCATCTCTGTTATTTCTATCTCCATTCTATGTATTTTATCCAGCAAACAACTAACAAAGAGTGGGTGAACAGCTTCAGCAAATCGATAAGAACTAGGTAAATCCGCTTCAACAGACTTGCCCTTTATTAAAGGATCGACAACAGGGTCAACCTGAGGATTTGTATCAGAGATATGAGGACTATTATCTGCATGGTTTGCAATAGGATCATGATCAATATCAAGGCCATTATCAGGTGAAACAAGTCTATTCTCCACTTCATCTAACACAACAGTCTCAATGTCTTTGTTATTACTCACAGAAGACTTAACAACATTAACCTTGGCCACCATACTCCTTGTAAACCTGCCAGTATTCTTAACATTAGCCTTTTTGCTCGCCTGTTTACCAGTACTATCAGTACAGTTCGATGTCACAGGGGATAGGTTTAAGGACTTCCTCCTACGCTTTGAAGGCATAGGAGTATCAGGACTACACACAGGAGTGGGAACAAGATCATCGCAGACGTTGGATCTTACACAACCTTCAGGGTTTGACATAGGCTCGTGCATAGGTGAAGATTGAGCTTGACAAGGCTGCTGATGCCTAACACATTCTTCAGGGCAATCAAATTGACAATGGAAGAATTCCAAGAAACCATTCCGTTCGAGAAAATCATCCCATGACCTATTTTGTTTAGACAACTCTCTTTCTACCAATATCCTAACTAGGCCATGATGAAAAAGACTGGGACCGATGTTCTTCGGCCCCTTGTTAATGGCCGAAGACATTTTGGTCAAGCTCTAAACTAAATAAAAGGGAAAATTAACAAGAAAACTGAGAAAAACAGCCATCAACCAAAGATGATATACATAAGCAGAGGAAAGACGACCCTCATAGGTCACATACCTGTGAATAATGTCTAAAACAGGTCGCCATTCTTTCTTGAAATATTTTGGCGATACACTGGCTCTAAAGAACACATCCTGGAATGGGTCCTTCAACATCTGTCTCCATTCATTTACCTTCATCTGCATGTATTTGAACCAACGTTCACCTGTCAATGGGAAGCCCGTAGCCAAAGCAACCAAATGCTCCTCAACTATGAATTGGAGGTCGTCCACCTTAACCCTAGCATCGGTCAGTGATAAAGCAAATAACCTAGTCACCTCAGGATTTGAGTCTGTAAACTTGGGAATGAATGGCAACCATCCGATTGCTTCAACCTTGACTAAGAGCTCAGGGTTTCCATCAAGGATTTTTATGTCACTGGGTTCAACCCTAACCACCAGAGCCATAGCTGTGAGCGCAAATGCATGCAGCTGCACACAAAAGAGATACCACAAATTGAAACACAACAGTAAACTAGAGAGTGAGCACTCAGGATGCAAACCAAGAAAAAAACACAAGCAATGAAACCCAACACTCTCATAAACAAAATGCGCCATGAGAAAACCCAGACAAGACGCCTGTAAACCTGGCATGGGTGAAGGAGAATGATCACGCAGAGAGGCAATCAAGATAATAAAAGTGATAGCAAAAACTTTAGACTAAACCCGTTTTGCCATTATTTATCTAGCCCGATCGTAATAACACCACTCATCACATCAGATATAGGTGTTCAATGAGCATGGAGCCACGACACTGAGCACGTACTTGCAATTGAATGTTATTTATAGAGTCATGTACAAGTGTAATGATACCATATCAATCTGCAATCAAGTGAATCAAATGGTGACGCGAGTCAAAAAAACCATAGGGGATGGACCTTGAGCGTTAACATATCAACCTTACTGTATAATGATCTTAACCTTCGAAAATGGAAAGCATTCGACACGATGTAAATCATCAAATCCAACCCAAACCTTATATGCAAGGATATAAGTCGCAACATGAAGCATATCGAGACTAAACACTTATGGTAAGATCAAACATGATTCAAGGTTCAAAGGATGAACTTAGGATAAGGCACTCCTACATAAAAACATTTAGCCTTTGATGTTCTAGGACCTTGTCCAATTTGTCAAAACCAAAACTAACATACCAATTGTTGAATGCTCAAACAAGGCCCATGGTGAGGCTATGTTATAAAGCATGCAAAAATAATGATTTAACATAGTAATTTTGTCAATTAGCAATAGTTGACAAGGTTATAAAAAAAACAATTTGAATTTCACCATTTCAGTAGCTCACGAAATTTCATCATTTCAGTAGCTCCAGATTGTGCAATTTTGAAATGAGGACTTCAAATATTTCATCAAACAAAATTTCATTTTGTTTGATAAAATTTGTATTTTTTATTAGGCGGTTGGGTAGGGGCACAACAGATGGCGACTGATTGGGCGGAACAATTATCTTTGATTTCTCACCCTGAAATCATGCAATTGAAGAATTAGATCCATCATATATGCCATTATACAGAAATCAATATTTTAACATTTTAAACAGATTCAGGAATTTCACATTTCTAAAAATTACCAGAAATTTACACCTTTAATTATTTATTTGATAAAGATTAAGTCTCTCACAAAAATAAATCCAAACGAAGTAAAACAGTAAGTGGATTGATTTTGGAAGAAGAAAATATCAATACCACAAGCATGGCCCTGCTACCAGCAGGTGTCCATAGCCTCGACAGGGTTTCTTCAAAGCCCAAAGAATGCCAGTATCCTATCTGCTAGTTATAGATATACAATTCTGGTTAGGTTGAACTGTTATGATCATTTTCTATTTCCCTTTTTTTTTTCTTTTTTCTTTTTTTATATTTCTAAAGGCCATGGTTCTGGCTTGGTAACCAGGTAGTAACCATTTCAGTCACCAATCTGCATTACAGTAAATAAACCAGCTCGTAATGAGACCTTTTATCCCTTGGTGTTTTGTCCAAGGGCCACTGTCCAGGCTTGGTGACCGGAAACAACAATGTTACTGAATGCAAACCTATGATCTTGAACAGACTGGCTTGTTATGAGACCCTTTGTCCTTCAGATTATTTTAAAGAAATATTCGAATCCAACCATGGCCAGATTGTAGTTATGTTTAACCTCTAATGAGATTATCTTAGCAGATGGGGAGGCAAATATAATTATCTTCACGAGAGGGAGTGGCATAAAAGACTTAAATAGATAGCCTTGACAAATACTGCCTTAATCCTTTTGGAAAAATCTCTGCAGAGACTCATCTTATTAATTTATATTTACAAGACTTAAAAAATTTCTGGTAAAATCTAGAAAGATGAAAAACTTTTCACTGTTCAAGACGTTAAACAACATAACAATAGTCAGGATAGTGATATCATGATGCATGATTTGTAAGTCAATCACAGGATTTGGTGAGAAGTCATCAGCTTGAAGTCAAATGACTTGACCACTCTAAAAAATTATGCAAATAAAACAACAAATAGATATGAGAAGGGATTCAAAACAAACAAATAAAATAAACATGCCAAAAGAAAATTCCACAAACTGAGAAAACCACACAAGGTATATACAAGATAATCCCTTAATGGGGATCGGCAAAAATATTTTTTGATCAGATGACCATTTACTGGAAGGTTCTCAATGTCTGCCTCCAGCGTCTGCAACCTAAATGTGCTAGGACCAAGTTTTTCTACAATGACAAATGGTCCCAGCCACAAGCATTGGAACTTAGTATGTTTTCCTCTGTCTTCATGCTCCTTATCCCATTTCAGAACTAGGTCACCTACTTCCAGATTCCTAGTGGCTGATTTTCTGTGATCGAACCAGTGTTTCACTATCTTCTGATGTTGGTCAAATTTTTTTCTGGCTAACTCTCTTTCTTCTTCCAGCTTAAGCAAGGTATTAATTCTATGTTCCATGGCAGAAGATGTTGTTTCTTGTACTGACTGGGAAAGCTGTAAAGAGGGTAAAAATAAATGAGGAGGCAAGATAGCTTCCTTACCATATACCAAGAAAAAGGGAGAGTTACCTATGGTAGCCTTGGGATTCACCCTGTCAGCCCATAGGGCATTTGATAAAGCGTTGTGCCAATTTCTATGATGATTAACCACCGTGCGTTTCAGAATTTTGATTAAATTTTTATTGGAAGACTCAGCTAATCCGTTACCCTGAGGATAATAATCAGCTGAATATTTTAACTTTATGCCATTTTCCAATGCATATTGAGTGAATTTTACAGAAGAAAAATAGGTTGCATTGTCAAAAATCAAAGATTTTGGAACACCAAACCTGGTGACGATAAAAGAGTCAAGGAATGATATCACCTGTTCTGAGTTAACCACTCGCAAGGGGATGGCTTCAACCCATCTAGTGAAATAATCGGTGGCTGTCAAAATGTATTTGTGTTGCTGTGAGGAAGTTGGTGTAATTGGACCAACAATGTCCAAACCCCATTGTTGAAATGGGACTTCAATAATGACAGGATGGAGAGGAATGCTACTTTCTTAAGTCTTATGCCTGCCTTCTGACACTCCTGACATTTCCTAGAAAAGGAATATGCATCCTTAAACAAAGTAGGCCAGTAATATCCAGCTTTAATTACCTTATGTGCAGTGGTTTCCCCACCAAAGTGTCCCCCGACTGGCCCTGCATGTAATTGAGGCAGTACACTATCAACTTCATTCCTTTCTAAGCAATGAAGGAGGAATCCTTCAAAATTCTTTTTGAACAGAATATTATCAATCAGCTGATAAGGTGTAGATATTAATCTCAAATCCCTTTTGCTGCAGGAATCTAAATGTTCATCAGCATTTCCATGCAACAGAAAAAATGTAATGTCATGATACCAGGAATCAGAGGGGGCTGAGATTGGACAAAATTCCCTTTCGAACAAAAATTGTTCATCGATGAAGTGCAGATCAGATTCAGACATATCTGAAGATCTAGCTGCCAGCTTGCAAAGTCCCTGTCCTCTGACAATCTTTAAAGGCTTGATTTCCAGGTCATACTCCTGAAGTGCTGTAACCCAATGGGCTCGCTTTTCACCCAGGTCCTTTTGGACCAAAATATTTCTGACTGCAGAATATGGCACAATAACCTTGGTTTGTGACTTCAGCAGATAAGGCCTAAAATGTTTTACTGACTTAAAAACAACAAATGCTTGTTTGTCTACTTCTGGATAATTGAGCTCTGCACCATTCAAACCGGAACTCGTAAAATAAATGGGAGCTTCATTGTTTTCCTGATTTTTTTGTGTTAAAACAGCAACATATGAAGACTCAGAAGCAAACATGTACAAAATAAATGGTCTGGAGAAATCTGGGCTTATTAAGGTAGGAGCTTCAGCAATAGCTTTTAATATATCATGAAAATATTACTTTTCTTCAGCAGACCATTTAAACTCAGAATCTTTCTTAATCATTTTATGAAGTGGTCTGACAATTTCAGTGAAACCAAGAATAAACCTGGAAACAAAATTTATCTTCCCTAGAAAAGATTGCATAGTTTTCTTTGAGTGAGGCATAGAAATATGTACTATAGCCTGGGTACGTTCAGGGTCAATATTGATACCTTGTTTTGAAACTACAAAACCCAATAACTTACATTCAGTAACTGCAAAGATGGATTTCTTGGGATTCAAGGAGATCCCATACTTCCCGCAACGTTCAAAAACCCTCCTAAGATGTGTTGGGTGATCAGCTCTATTTTTTGAAAAGAAATTTATATCGTCAAGGTAAATGACGACAAATTGGCCGATTAAGCCTCTGAATGCAATATCCATTTCCCTTTGAAATGTTGCTTCAGCATGAATTAAGCCAAACTACATTTTTCTGTAGGCATAAGTTCCCCAAGGGGTTCTAAAGGTTGTTTTCAACTGATCTGTTTTGGACACTAATACTTGATTGTATCCCAAAAATCCATCTAAAAGTGAGAACATTTCAGATCCAAAGACCTGTTGTAATATCTTTTCCATAGGAAGAATGGGATAATTGTCTTTTTCTGAAATCTTGTTTAGATTTCGGAAATCAATGCACAACCTAATATCACCATTTTTCTTTCTAATGGGGATGAGATTTTCCACCCACTGTGCATGCCGCACTGGAGAAATTATTCTGGCAGCGAGGAGTTTGTTAAGCTCTTTCTTAACAGCCAGTTCTAGGGTAGGGTGCATTTTTCTCACTTTCTGCTGCAATGGTTTAGCCTGCTGTTTCATGGGGATGACATGTTGCATTATGTTTGGATCAAATGTCTTGATATCGTCATATGTCCAAGAAAAAATTTCTTTAAACTCATTAAAGATTCGTATGAAGGCTGTTTCTTCCTGGGGGGTACACGTACTGCACAGATTTACACATTGAGGACAGTGTTCGGGGCCTAAATTTATGAATTCAGATTGCATAGTAGAGCTTTTGGTTTTACAGTTCCTCACACCTTTAAATTTGTCCTTCAAATCATAAAATTTCTCAAGTTTAATAACAGATCTAGGGAGAGTACTAACCTGATCAAGAGATTCTTCAATTGAACAAGGTTTATGAATTACCTCAAAGTTGTACAGATATTCATCATGACTCATTTCATCGATGACTGGATCTTTGAAGGTGTCCTTCATGGTCAAAAATTCGATTAACTACTCATCATGGTCGAAAACCCTCCAATTGACAACATTATCAAGTATGGAAGGCCTGAAAAGTAGTTCAACAGAGAAAGAATCAGCAAGCATCCATTCAGATGGAATTAACCTTGAAGCAACATTTTCTAGGAGATCTGCTTCCTAATTCAAATAACGAGGGATATAATTTATGTTAAAAGCTTCAAATGATAATAATAAATTCCACACCTCTGTTTGGTAATTTCTTAGATGTCCAGCAATGCAATGTATAGTGTTACGTACCTATCTAACGATAATTTCAGAATCTCCTAACACTACCAAAGCTTTAGCTCCTAGATTAATTACCTTTTTCAGCCCTTGAATAAGGGCTTCATATTCATCAATATTATTGGTGCATTCAAATTCCAACCTACAAGCAACAAAGTACCTTTTTCCCTGAGGATCTATTAATAGGCAACTTGCTCCAGCTCCTTCCTTCGACTTAGACCCATCAAAGTATAGAGACCAAAGGCCATCATTCAGGTCTAAATGTGCAGGGTTTCGAATTGGAATTTCATCCGATACTTGTGTAAAATGGAAAACTTCATATTGCTGTTCCGAATCTTCGATTGATGACGTCTCAGCCTCAAGGTTTCCAAAGAAAGAATCAACCATGTAATTGCCCATTATAGTATCAGTAAATAGTACTGGTTCGTTTGAGTCATCCAGTTCTGTGACCGTGTGCTTCATGTAACGTTCTCGATCAATTCTGATTTTGTTAGGATGACCATTATGAGGTATCCATAAATGTGACCAATCCATTGCAAAATATCCCTTCAATTTTTCAGACCAATCTCTGCTGAGGAATGAGCCATATGCCTCAGGGATATCTGTAACAATTATGTCAATGATGAAATGAACTTGAGGATTTGAGGCTAGTCTTATCAGCACTTCGTTCAACTTTCCTATTACCTTTACATTAGATCGGTCAATTTGCACAATGCTTGTATCGCATGGCACAGGGACTGCATTAAGTTTTTTGCATACCGAATATGGCATAACATTTTTAGAATCCTCTGAGTCTATCATACAATTGTGTACTTTACAATTGCATATTTCAAATGTAAGCAGAAAAGGGGGAGTTGAGGAATCTAATTTCTTACCTATGGACGAGGCATTGATTGAAGATTTTGTTGTGTTGTCCTTTGTACTAGCAGAACTGTTTTGAGTGGAGGAAGATTTTCCATTTTTACTTAGAGAAACCCCTTGCATCATATTATCTCGAATCACAGGAAATTTGAGGAGTTCATAGATAGAAATGTTGGCTCTGATTTTCTTCAAATCCTCGACCAAGTCATACTCTAAATCAAGAGGTTGTGTAGATTTAGTGTTGGAAGGTTGGTTTTTTGTTTTGGCATTTGAACTGTCATCTGTAGATGTTGTGGGGGGATCCCCTGAGGTCTGATATTTCTTGCTCCTAGTATTATATTGATGCTGATTAATGTTCACAACAACCACATCTTCATCGTCGGCCAATTCTGTAGTATCCCAGAAGTGACTAATAACTTGAGGAGGTTTATCTTCAGTGTTATTATCAGTGCCTTGGGTATTTTCAGAATTATGTCCTAAAGATTGGGTTTAACTTTCAGCTGATGTTTCTAGGCTTGAGACTAATAGTTTTAGGAAACTATTAATTTCATCCACATTATTAGCCTCGGATAGTGGAGTCTATTTTGCAGCTGTATTTTGGAATGGTCTTCTAAAAGGCTGTCTAGGTGGTTCTTTATTCGGAGTACTTTCAGAAGTACCTTTCTTCAAATCTATGATTTCATTGGATAGCTTCTTTATGACTCTTTGGAGACTGTCCAAGTCTAGTGCATCTTGACCCTTTTTCTCAGGATTTGTGGTTTTGGAAGGACTCTCAGCCTTTTTTCAAGAAGAAGATGCAGAATCAGTGTCTACCCCAGGGTTTGTCTTAATAGCAGACATGTCTTTCTCGACCTTAATGGCTTCATCAAAAGTTTCAGTGAGAGTGGGTTTGGACGCTCTCCTAACAAACATGGCCATTGACATGGGTAGGGCTGAAGTATAAAATTCAATAGTGACATCTTCAGCCAGCCTTGAGGTGGCAGGAATTCTGTTTCTAAGAGTCAAGAACCGCTGGTTAAAATCTTTAACCTTGTCCTTGGTTTCCATATGAATCCTAGAAAATTCTAACACCAACACAGCTGGAGTCTTATCGTCTCCAAAATTGTTCATGAAACCCAACTCGAATTCATTCCAGTTGGTAATAGAACCAGCGGTAAGAAAAAAATACCAAGTCGAGGCTTTTCCCTCAAATGTGTAAGGGAAAATTCGACAGACTACGTCTTCGTGTTCAACATCCAAAAGCCGAACTGCTAGCATGAATTTTTTAACATGATCTTCCGCGGGCTCTTTCAGCTCGGGATTGAACTTGGGCAACAATTTCTCAGGATGCTTTGGCAAAGGATGTTGATTCCCTGGCACATCAACCACATCCTGAGCTATCCATGGCATATTGGCATTGGGGTTTAGGTTTAAACCCACCATGTTCCTTGGTGATGGAGGTGGTGAAGGTGGTTGACCAGACCCTCCTATAGCAGGTGGTCCTGAAGAAGTTGAAGGATGATTGGTGCATGTTCAAAACTGTTGCAATTGCTGGTCAAGGAAGGCACCTAAAGGTTGATTCTGTTCTTCAGAAGTAGACTCAATATGGTGAGTGCGTGGATGCCTGATCTGTGGAAGAGGGAACTATGTCGGTTGGATCCCAATGAGATTCTAATAAGCTCTAGTTAAAATATTATGAGATTCATTTATGGCCTGCTCGAACTAATCAAGTTCTTCAGGAGGATGGGCAACACTAGAGTTGAATTGATGAATGAGATTTCGAACAGTATCATTCAATGGGGTCTCATCTAATTGCAATGACTAGAATGTTTGTGGTTGAGATGATGACTGTAATTGACCTGATCTAGAAAGTGGTGTAACTTAAGGAGTAGAGGATTGATCAGTTTTGTGAATAGGATTGTTCTCATCAGCCATTTGCTTAAGTTGGCCCTCGTTCTAGCGCCATTGTTGACGAGGCTGATGGGAACAATTGTCAACCGAGAGACAACCCGATCCAAAATTTTTCAAAGATGCCCTCATTCGTTAGGTAGCTACTTCTGACAGGATTAAGGCCCCGTTGCCTTCCCTAAATTAATCCCAGCTACAGGAAAAGACTCAAAAAACTAAAGCTACTATTTGTTAACTAAATCTATAGTATACTTATGAATATACACAACAAACTGTTAAAGATAATTACTGAATCAGGTTGATATATTACACAACTAATAATTGGAATTAACCTAATTAAACAGTTAATCTATGAATACAAGAATAAATAATTAGGGAATTATTAACAGATTCAATCAATTTTACATAAGTTACACTATGAACACATGTACATTAATAACAAAATTGAAAGGTAACTCATCAAAATATAAATGCAACAATCTGATTCAATAGGTTTTCTATAAAATACATAAAGAGAAACTACCATTAACCTATCCCAAATGTCCTATCCTGATCAGGAGCATGATAGTAGTAACCCTGGAACCAATTTGCAAATAATGTTACTGTGAAGACAAATCCTAAGCTCATCAGAAAAAATTCTGAGATTTAACACAACAACACAGTGAATGAATATATCACATATATTATGATGACAACATCAGATTTATTACATGATGTACATCTGCAAATGAAACCAAAATAAACTGATAGTTAAAAAGGTGATGGATCTGCACATTTCTTAAAAGAAAATATGACAAAAACATAAAAAAAATGCGAAAAGATATGGCAAGATCAAACAGTATTACAAATACATTTTCTAGTATAAAAACTGCAAATATATTCATAAATATCACCAGTTAAACAGTGCTGCAATTGCTAACAAAAAATTGTTTTAAGCCACATAAAATGTTTGAAGTGATCTTGTCTAGCTCCTTTTCCCAACCATCAATCCGCTTTCAGTAAAACAATATCTCCTTTAAATACATTCAATCTCACATGGAGATAGTTCTAGAAAGAAGGAAACTACATAATCATAATCTTAACCAAATTCGTCCAAAATAGAAAAATGACAAATGAAATTGTCATTTTTCATATACGTCACGATATCCCAAAATTTGCAAAAGTTTCAACCTATGACGCTAAATCATAAAATGATAAAGACACTAGTCATGTAGTGACACTTGGGACAGGAACTGATTTGTTCATAATTCTTCGGGGATCATCCCGAAAATGAACGATCACCGAAATCCAGGGAAAACGCATCAACCAAATCCCCTGCCACACTACACAGTAAAAAAAAAATTAACACAATCGCAAGAGTAAATAAACTAAATTACACAATCAATCAAAAAATACAAAACAATACCTGAAACAAAAATAACTT
>LPNX010801929.1:30864-56519 GCA_001517045.1 Pseudotsuga menziesii | reverse complement strand
GCTGAGTCATCAATCCCTACTTAGGATTAAGTTTAACATAATGTCTCAGAAATATAATAAAACAAATTACATAATTTTACAAAATTGGGGTATGTGACATGAATTTTGTTAACAGAGTGTCAACAGTCAATACTCACTATAATCTCGAGTATGTCAAATTTTTGCAGTCCCACCCTGGCCATTTTTGAGTTCACAAATTTTTGCAGTCCCATCCTGGCCATTTCTTATCTGTTAATCCAGCACCAATTTCATCTTTTCAGCCCCTTTTCTAAGGAAGGCTAGTATTTGTGGCCATTCCAATCATGTCTGATTACTCTTGCATGGTTTCCATTGATGCCATTGCCATGTTTCTTGGCTGACCTAAATCAAACAGTGTAAACAATCAATCCAATAGATCTTGTTTTGTGTGAGATAGAATGGCCATACAATGCATGTATCCTTGTTTTTTCTTTTTCTTTTTCCTATTTCTTTCTTTCTTCCATTTTTCTGTACTGGTTGTGATGGCTAGGTTGGCTATGAAGAGATGGTGTATGGGAAAAGAAGGGAAAATAATTAACAATTGAAGAACATATCACTGCAGAATCGACGAGAAATATAAACAAAAACAAAAATATTGATTTGTGCTAAATAATAAACTGCCAACCAGCCTATGTTAGGAACAAAGGATATAACTCAAAGGTGCAGAGCACAAAAGCAATTAGCTAAACATCTGACAGAAGCAGGATATATATTCACACACTGCAAAATGAATCATATTCTACAACTTCTTAAATAATTGAAATTAAAGAACATATTTACCACCAACAGCAATCCATGTACATAAGCACTTCAAAGACACTACTCGGCTCAAAGCAGAGATGAAAACCTTGAAGTAGAAAAAAGGCCTCTTACAAAAGACTAAAAGTGCAAAACCAGTCTACATAATCCTAGATTTCATATGTTCTATAGACCTATGAAGATGAAGGATTATGGGGGCTGAGAAGGAGAAAGCAAGGTAAATAGCCAATACACAAGCAATAGCTCACTTAGTTAAGAAGTATTGAAGATTATTCAAAATTTTACTGAAGTGATGAGCATCCACCTCCTATTAATAGGTGGAATGTTGTTTACCCTGTGTATATACCATTTGGCTCAACTTAACATCCTTGATGACTCAACTGTTGAACAAACAATGACCCAATTTAACCACCTAGAGAGGCCAACCTTGGAAAAAACAATGATTCCCTCTCTAAGAAATGAATCACATGTTGTGACAGGATACCATTTACTCTGTGTGGATATATCAACTAACCCAACTTAATGACTTTGATGGCTAAACTATGAAACAAGCAATGACCAAATTTAATGTCCATAATGTGCCAGCCACAGAACACAGAATGCCCCCTTACAGGGTGTGTCAACCCTTCATACCTTTTGACAAAACATATGCACTACTCAGCAGTGTAATAAATGTTATATAGACTGAGATATACATCCATTGGATCTTAAATCTAATGATGCAGGTTCCATCCTATACAACATTACTTATTTTGTTGTTAAGTACATAAAACAAAAAAATAACAGGGTGAACCACCTAATAAAAGACAATGTTGTTTACACTATGATTTAAAGGCCTTGATGCCCAACCAAGAATCAAACAATGACCCGAAACAACTTTCTTCATGGTCCAACCACATAACAAACAATGGCTCTCTTATGGAGGTTAGTATGCCAACATCCTTGGAGAAAAATCATGTAAGAGGAATCAAACTTGGTAGAAGATATAAAAGAACCCCACTCTCACCAACCCGACCTTCAGTAAAAGACCACATCATATAAGAAGAATCGAACCTGGTGGTAGCTGTAACAGAGCCCCACTCTTAACGGCCCCAGTCAACCCTAGTGACTGACTTATTTAGAACTAAAATCATATAAGAGGGAGTGTTTCTTAGTCTTGCAAAATAATGAGTTATAATCCAAAGAGCCTCCAACATGGCATGGAAATTAAAATTGATTCCTTTTAAGAGGTCTTACCTCCCAAATTTCATTGTTAGAATGTTCTTCAAGTGGGTCCAGATTGCTTCGTACAGTTCCTTCAAACAGTATTGGGTCCTGCAGAATAATTCTTAATTTAGACCTTAGATCATGGAGTCCAATCCTCGCGAAGCCCAAGCCATCCAGTAACTGCTACTGATTTTCTACACCTGGAATAGTATGTGTGCTCCCAATATGATAGGAACCAAGGCACCCTTATATGCTGCAGTTATAAAAGAAGAGTAGACTTGCATTTTGACCTTCCCAGTTTTTCTTTCTTCTTCCTTTACAATCTGTCCAGATCTATTTTCATTGATTCTCATTGCTTGGTCCTCTGCATCGTCATTTTGAAATGGTTTATCGGATTCAAAGTCCATGGTATTGTAGAATCTACTTTTGTTATTGCTTATTTGTGGCGCTATCCTCCTAGATGAAATCTATGCTGCATCAATTGCATTCAAAGTATGTTGTTTGCACCAACTAGCTTTAATAAATCTGCACCACCTAGCAATTTCCTATTCAAAGAGTAAATTGTACTATACATAAAGGTTACACATTTGCAAGTGTAGAAAGTGGGATCACCAGTATAAGGTCAGATGCAGATAAAAATTCCTGATAAATCTCTGTTTTTCGGGAAGGAGACAGAAATCTCTGTTTTTCCTGATGAAGCCCTAATTGGGTAAATTTTGTAAATCTAGATTTAAGGAACAATTTGAAGAATTTCCTAAGTCATCTCATTCACGAGATGAGCTACTAATGTTTTTGGGGTTTTTTTCCTTTGAAGGTTTCCCCAGTGAAAAACTCTCGTGTCCATTGTGCTGATGTGATGAATGTGTTTTTACTGCACTTGTCATTTGTTTAAGCTAATATGCAAAAGAAATTAAGTATTTATGCTAATGCTAAAATTCAACAGACTTATGTGGATAGGATCAGCACTTCTAAGCCTCAAGTCACAAGTGATGGATAGAGGAGCTTCTATAACACATCAATGCTACCATACTTCTTCACTTGTGAGTTTTATTGGCCAGATTGGACCCTAATTGTGCCAAAAATGGTGCACAAACCTCTTGAAACAGGAATATAAGGTGGTTCGGCCCCCAAAGAAAGTATAGACAACCTTACTGGACCAAAACCTACAAAACGTCACCCTACAGTGCTCGAAAAACAACATAATATGCCATGTGAGCCACCCAGAACTGATAATGATGAAGTACTACCGCTGAATTGACGCCAAGAGATGTGTCTTCGCTGCTACAACATGCCTAGGGACACTTTTATGATGCTGTTCTTCATACAGATTGTGCCCAGACTTGGGATTTTGCATCTTATTGTTGTTTTACTGTCATTTCTACCCATAAATCTACCCAGAATTAGATTGTTATTGATTAGGAGGCCAAATAGAGCTGAGAATTGATTTTAAATCCTAGGATGTGCCCATATTTGAAGTTTAGGTCTCCTAGCCTGCTGTTCATGCCTAGAGCATTGCCTAAACTGACTAGGAGTATACCTAGAATTGATCTAGGGATAATCCTCAGGCTGTTTTAAGACTATTCTATCCCTTTTGACTGCTGGTTTCCCACATAACTGCCCAAAATTATGAACAAGGTTGTCCATAGCCCTTTATTTCTGGTTGGAGGTCTGAAAAGTGCCCAGAACTGAGTTTTGAGGCTGCTACTTCTGATATAGGGCACACAATGCACCTAGATTTGAAAAATGACCTCTTTTGTCATAGTTAGGATGCTAGATTGGACTCAAACTTTGCTTCATATCACCTCATACCTTCTCTTGCACTAGCATGCCTAGATTTTCCTTCAATCACCACCATCATGACATTGTCAACCCCAAAAGAGTGTGAGCAGAATCACACATGGACACCCATACAATATGGGGGGTAACACCTCCCATCTTTCAAACTCATGCTATGTGATTGGGGTACACTATAGCAAGAATGGAACCATGGTGGATAGTTAAAAATTTTCCAACCTCACTAGTTAACCAACACCCTTTGGTAAAAGCCCCACTTTTGTTAAGTAAATTTTAGAAAATCTAGTGAAGATGAAATCAAGAACCTCAACAAGTCAACCAAGCTTCAATTTCAACTTATTGTTTTATCTGCATTATGCATGCTATCAGCTACAATGTCCCAGACATGAAATCAGTTATGTTTCAGATTAATTACAATGCTTCGTGTGAAAAAAAAGTTGTAAATACATGGAAACTATGTAGAGTCATTGCCAGATCCATGTTTAATCATAGTGTACAGAAAGAAAGTGTGTACAGGATACATATAGTGTACAAATATATACTGATTTGGACATTTTTCTTATTTCTAAAGAGGCCTAATCATTCTGTTCACTTTTCTGTAACTTGTTTTCATTTTATTAAGCTTCTTCCATATCCTTGACTTTTGCAAAAAAGTACTGAAGCCACATAAATTAAAAGGAAGATATGCATACGCACATATAGACATGGATGGATAGATGGATGGATAGATGGATGGATGAAGGAATCTCAACACAAGCTATGACACATACAACATCTATAACGGTTATAGCCCATATATAGAGATAACCAGTCCATCTAAACACTTCACTATATAAACAATGGAAAGGATGTTGAGAACCCAATACAACTTCCATTTAGAACCAAAGCTCCAAACTTAATACATATGATGTTTATTTTATGATCATCACATACCCTATCACGTAAGATACGCTTATCTACTTCAATTTGTTTTTCACCCATCCCTTTTACCATGCCTCCTGCCTGCCTTTCAAGATGAGTCCACGTTCATGTCAATCGTGGTAGCTGATACTCCATTTGTGCTATTTTAACCTGTTTTATAAGAGTATAAATAGTCTCACATTAGTCCCATTAGAATATCAACAATCTAGAACATCAGTATCAATGTCTTGATAAAGACTGCAAATATAAAAATGTTAGCAATGGAAGTATATATGAAAAACTTATGATAAAGACTGCACATCTCATGTTCATACTTAGAAATTAGAATATTATAAACGAGTTAACTATGAGCAAACACAAATACATACATGTTACCAATTTTAATGGACAACCTAAATTACTTTTATACAACACAGACAAGTTGACATATGCTAAACTATGTAATATGAGACAATTTCAAGCCCCACTCACAACCTAAATGAGACAAAATGTATGCAGGTTAGAAGACCATAGACACTACTGAACCTGTAAAATTATGCCTAAAATGCACTAAACAACTTGCAATACTACTGCTATAGCCCATACACTAAATCAACCACAAAGTATAAACTAATATCAGGCAATGAATTTAAAATAAAAATTCAGGGTTCAATCAACTTCAACCTACTCACCAAATAACCATCGAAATTTTAGCAAAGCACAAAATAATAGATAACATAACCATACAACAGAATGAACTCACTCAAATATTTTAGTATTTTTATGTCTCAAATAGAAAGAAGAATGGAAAGTAGAATCCTGGAAACATAAGAAAGTTTCAGGTAGGCTGAGATAGATTTTTGCTCAGGGGAAACCTTTGGAGAAGTCTTGTCAAAATGTGATGATGTTAGATATTAGAGATAATGTGCTTAAGGCAATGATAGAAATGAAGCATGTAAGAAAATAAGGAGAATGTACATTCATCCTTGTCGATTTAAGAATTACCTCCAAAATTTTGTGAATTACAGTATTATTTCTTCAATTCTAAAACAAATACATAACAAGATTAAAAAATGGATAAATTCTTTGAAAAGTCTTCAATAAAAATGTTACAATCTATTTTATTTTCCAAGGTAAACCTCACCTGGAAACCCAAGCGATGCTTCCCCACATTCATGGATGTCATTCCTAGTAAACCTATCAGTATAGACTAGTGTGTGCCTCACTAGATTCAAACAGAGCACCCACTAGCACAGATCAAGACAAATGCCCAGCAACATTGGTGGCAATCAGTTGAGCTCATCCACCTTAGGTTCAATGGCTGGGTTCAATTTTGTCTTCTCATCCACCTTAGGGAAAGCCTCTTGCTTTAACATTTTCCATTTTACCAAAGAAAAAATTAGGTCAAGGACAAAAAGGGTTCTTTTTATTGTGATCCCAATAATCACCCCAGTCCTTAATAGATGAGGCTGTTGTTTTGGACTAAGATTGCAATTATGGCCTATCAAATTTCCACACACACCCTTGTTTCTGACAAATGAAGAAGCCATAAGATTACTACATTCACCACCCTCAGGAATAGCTCCTTCCAGCAGATTATCCGACAGATTGAAGAAGTTAAGATCCATAAGGTCACACAATTCATCAGGGACTACTCCTGTCAGATAATTATCAGAAATGTCCAAGTATATAAGGTGTGAAATACTACCAAGCTCTAGAGCAATGGCACCTGTAAATTCATTGCTATGAAGATCAAAGTAGGTTATACAAGAGAGATTGGCAAGGGATCTTGAATTTCTCCACTAAATGAATTTAAAATCAAATTCAGTGTCTCGATCTGATGCCAGACTGTGCTCTTTGAAAGCAATCCAGCAATGCCACCAGATAACCTATTTTGTTGTACATATAGACCAACGATGTTGACCAAGTTTGCAAGAGATCTAGGCAGTTCACCCGAGAGCTCATTATTGCTCACATCAAGGTGAGAAAGCCCATTTAACTTTCCAATTGTATCAGGAATCTTCCCATGTAATCTGTTACCCATAAGAGTCATCTTCGCCAAACTATTGAGGTCTCGAAGATCTGGTGGATAGTGCCATTCATTTTATTATATGCTAATGCCAGACCTTGAAGCTTTTTACTTGTTGCAATCTCCCTAGGAATTTCACCGACCACATTATTGTATGATAAATCTAGAGTTGTTAAATTTGTAAGATGGGCCAGTGACTTGGGCACCACTCCTATGAGGTTTTTGTTATTAAGCAACAAATCCCCAATGACAATGCAGTCCCTAAGTTCTTCTGGAATGGACCCTGAAAGCTGATTCCAGGAAAGATCAAACATTCCATGGTGTTGCAGATAACTTGAATCTGGAATATCAACCTGTTGAAAACCTACTACAATTTCTGTAGGAATAGGACTAGAAAGATCATTATGAGAAAGCATCAAACATTCCAGCTACACTAACATGCCAATATCCTTCGGAATGATTCCATTTAGATGATTTTTCCCAAGGTCTAAAGTAGTTAGATTGATACATTGAAACAACTCAGTTGGAATTCTTCCTTCCAAACGATTTCCATTCAAAGAAAGCATAGACAAGCTTGACAATCTACCAATTTCCTTTGGTATTTCTCCTTCCAACTTATTGTCATTGAGAATCAAACGTTCTAGTGTTGTGGAATTACCCATTTTAGTAGAGATCCTGCCTCCAAGGAAGTTGTAAGCAACACTAAATTCCAAGAGGGTTGTTGAACTCCATATCTTTTTAGGTATTTCACCACTTGAATTGTTATGATCCAGCTCAAGTAGGACGACATGAAGCTCACCAAAATATCCAGGAATCTTTCCTGTAATCTGGTTATGATTCAGGATCAACTGGGTCAAGTTTTTACAATTGATAAATGTATTTTCAATAGTACCCAGAAGCATATTATTCTCCAAGTCAATTTCACTTAGAAACTTTGCATTACACAGTTGTGGAGGTATATAGCATGTCAATTGATTGTTTCTTAGACTCAAATGAGTCATCGAGGAGCAATTTCCAAGCTCTGGAGGAATGTGGCCACTAAAATGATTTGAAGCAAGTAGAATGTAATCAGCTTTCTGCCACCTTCCCAACCAAGAACACAGAGTTCCTATCAATTGATTTTGTTCTGTGGAGAATGGAAAAAGGGAGAGATCTACAAGTGTATCTGGAAGAGAACCTGTGAGAGAATTGAAGGTTAACACCACAGTCCTTAAATTTCTACAATTACCAAGCTCTGCAGGGATTGAACCATTGATCTCAGCATTCACAAGATTCAAAATTGTAAGGTTCTGCATATTTCCAATGGAGTTTGGGATGGGAGAGTGCAGAGGATTGTTTGACAGGTCTAATTTTTCTAAGCTTCTCATATTGCCAATCTCTTTAGGTATTGGTCCTCTTAGCAAGCAGGAAGGGGAATAAATATTTACCAAATTGACAATATTGCCAATTTCTAGAGGCAAAGGGCCAAAAATTTTATTGATTCCTAGGCTGAGGTCTACTAATTTCACCATGGATCCAATATACGAAGGGATGTTTCCTGAAAGAGAGTTATTTGATACATATAAAAATTGTAAATTTATGAGCTTACCAAGCTCGGCAGGGATATTTCCAGACAAAAACCCATTCCCAAGGCCAAGCACTATTAACTTTGATAGATTACCCAAATGTCCATGGGCGTGATGGATTCAATTTTGACTGGAACAATCTTCACCGTGGATTAACCTTGAACTAATCTTACTTTTTCCAATGAAATGTCATTGGAATTGGACAAGACAAAGTGATGAATCAAATCTGGATTATAAAGAATCTAAGTATTGAACTGTATGTTAAACTCAGACCCAGTTCAGATCCACACACAATTGACAAAAACACCACCATAGATAGGAAACCTATGATATCCCTACAGCAAGATCCTTAGAAAACATATACCTGAAATTGCTATTATATTGCAACCATTCTATACAATGGGTTGGTGTCTTGTGGGGTTTTCTTTCAACGCATTTTTTTATAGCCTCCTTCTGTATCTCATCCACATTTTGGCACACCCAACCAAGTAGGATTCCTGAGCCAATCGTTGTCTCCTTTGCATACCATTTGAGAAGTTTTGGTAGAAGGACCTTCCTGTTATTCTGGATGCCGATGCTTGCTGAAAGAAACTCCTTTTTAGCCATTTCCAGCTCATTGTACACATTTATTTCTGTATAGACACGGACCTGTATATAAAACTGTGTTAGTGTACTTGGTGATAATACAAACACTTGATGAAAGCTGAAGGCATCAAGACTATGTTGTTCTTGAAATGGTAGCTGGTAATTTTGTTGTAGTTAACATTAAGGAGTCATTGGCAGCATGTTGACAGAGAACAAAAATGTGTTAATGAATTTACATATGGTAAAAATATGAGCTTCTATGACATCTTTTAAGACCTCAGATTTTGCAAGTATATTATTCAATATTTTTACAAACTAGCCTCTGAATACTTTGTACTATGTAGACATGGTTTGTGACATTATAAAGCATAACATGAACATATTTATGGAAATTAATTGATTCTGTGAGCCTCTAAGAGAACGAAATAGCATGCTAACTTTAATAAGGTGAATTTCTTTTCTCTTCTTCAAAATATTATTCTTCCTTCTCATGCATTTTAATCCTGGATGTTGAAAGGAATATGTGCCAATTGCATCCACCCTGCTGATCTGGTACAACTAGAACCATGAATATGGAGAGAGCCACCACAAGAACTCCATTTCCCATGTCATGACATGCCATGCCATGAATCCGTATGTAGCAGAATCCCACATGTAGTAGAAGTGGCACCCTGTATTTACCTGATAACTCCATTGATTGGAAAACAGGTCCACTCTAGAATTTGACGATGCTCTCCCACTAGTATAACTGTACAGATGATGTCTTCTTTTAAATTTGTACAAAGACAGATACATTTTTAGCAGATTCATCTTTTCAAACTTTGTGGTATTTATGAGGCCAAATCAAATATAGCCCAAAGAAACATCTTGTTTTGTAGGCATGACAACTGGCCAGCTATCATTTACTGGCAAGTTGTCCATGGGTGTGATGGATTCAATTTTGACTGGAACAGTCTTCACCGTGGATTAACCTTGAACTAATCTTACTTTTTCCCATGAAATGTCATTGGAATTGGACGAGACAAAGTGATGAATCGGATCTGGATTATAAAGAATCTAAGTATTGACCTGTATATTAAACTTGGTCCTAGTTCAGTGCCACACACAATTGACAAAAACACCACCATAGATAGGAAACCTATGATATCCCTACAGCAAGATCCTTAGAAAACATATACCTGAAATTGCTATTTAATTGCAACCATTCTATACAATGGGTTGGTGTCTTGTGGGGTTTTATTTCAACGCATTTTTTATAGCCTCCCTCTGTATCTCATCCACATTTTGGCACACCCAACCAAGCAAGCTTCCTGAGCCAATTGTTGTCTCCTTTGCATACCATTCGAGAAGTTTTGGTAGAAGGACCTTCCTGTTATTCTGGATGCCGATGCTTTCTACAAGAAACTCCTTTTTAGCCATTTCCAGCTCATTGTACACATTTTTTTTCTGTATAGACACGAACCTGTATATAAAACTGTGTTAGTGTACTTGGTGATAATACAAACACTTGATGAAAGCTGAAGGCATCAAGACTATGTTGTTCTTGAAATGGTAGCTGGTAATTTTGTTGTAGTTAACATTAAGGATTCATTGGCAGCATGTTGACAGAGAACAAAAATGTGTTAATGAAGTTACATATGGTAAAAAAATGAGCTTCTATGACATCTTTTAAGACCTCAGATTTTGCAAGTATATTATTCAATATTTTTACAAACTAGCCTTTGAATACTTTGTACTATGTAGACATGCTTTGTGACATTATAAAGCATAACATGAACATATTTATGGAAATTAATTGATTCTGTGAGCCTCTAAGAGAACGAAATAGCATGCTAACTTTAATAAGGTGAATTGCTTTTCTCTTCTTCAAAATATTATTCTTCCTTCTCATGCATTTTAATCCTGGATGTTGAAAGGAATATGTGCCAATTGCATCCACCCTGCTGATCTGGTACAACTAGAACCATGAATATGGAGAGAGCCACCACAAGAACTCCATTTCCCATGTCATGACATGCCATGCCATGAATCTGTATGTAGCAGAATGCCACATGTAGTAGAAGTGGCACCCTATATTTACCTGAAAACTCCATTGATTGGAAAACAGGTCCACTCTAGAATTTGACGATGCTCTCCCACTAGTATAACTGTACAGATGATGTCTTCTTTTAAATTTGTACAAAGACAGATACATTTTCAGTAGATTCATATTTTCAAACTTTGTGGTATTTATAAGGCCAAATCAAATATAGCCCAAAGAAACATCTTGTTTTGTAGGCATGACAACTGGCCAGTTATCATTTACTGGCAAGTTGTCCATGGGTGTGATGGATTCAATTTTGACTGGAACAATCTTCACCGTGGATTAACCTTGAACTAATATTACTTTTTCCCATGAAATGTCATTGGAATTGGACGAGACAAAGTGATGAATCGGCTCTGGATTATAAAGAATCTAAGTATTGAACTATATATTAAACTCGGTCCCAGTTCAGTGCCACACACAATTGACAAAAACACCACCATAGATAGGAAACCTATGATAGCCCTACAACAAGATCCTTAGAAAACATATACCTCAAATTGCTATTATATTGCAACCATTCTATACAATGGGTTGGTGTCTTGTGGGGTTTTCTTTCAATGCATTTTTTTATAGCCTCCCTATGTATCTCATCCACATTTTGGCACACCCAACCAAGCAGGATTCTTGAGCCAATTGCTGTCTCCTTTGCATATCATTTGAGAAGTTTTGGTAGAAGGACCTTCCTGTTGTTTTGGATGCCGATGCTTGCTAGAAGAAACTCCTTTTTAGCCATTTCCAGCTCATTGTACACATTTTTTTCTGTATAGACATGGACCTGTATATAAAACTGTGTTAGTGTACTTGATGATAATACAAACACTTGATGAAAGCTGAAGGCATCAAGACTATGTTGTTCTTGAAATGGTAGCTGGTAATTTTGTTGTAGTTAACATTAAGGAGTCATTGGCAGCATGTTGACAGAGAACAAAAATGTGTTAATGAAGTTACATATGGTAAAAATATGAGCTTGTATGACATATTTTAAGACCTCAAATTTTGCAAGTATATTATTCAATATTTTTACAAACTAGCCTTTGGATACTTTGTACTATGTAGACATGATTGGAAAGCACAAAAGGAAAACCAGTAAAATAAGATCATGTTTCAGCTCATAATAAAATGCCATAAACCGCAGGATCTGAGAATCCTCCACTGCAAAGAGCAAAGCAAACAAGTGGTTTAGAACCATCAAGACCAAATGTCCGTCCAAATGTGCGACGCTCCTCTCTTGTTTTAAACCTTGTCCTAGTAGAAAGAAGTGCTTGGAGCCACTGAAAATAGGACATGGCAATAAATTAGTGTTTTGACATTTATTTGATGTACAAAGTTACAAACAATCTTATGGTACTGGTCACCATAGATGTTCTTTGGTCTTAAATAATTGTGCATAAACTAGAAAACCCATCATTCATAAGCCAAATGGGCCTATAGAGTCTAGAAATGATAAATACTCAAATTCGAGGTGAATGGGACTCCGAAAAATGCCAAATACAGGAGGAACGAGATATTTAGAATCCAAATAGGGGTGAATGAGGGTCCAAAAACTATCATTTCCTGATTTCAAGGATGAATAGGGGCTCTAAAACCAAATGGAGGCTGAATATGACTAAAAAATGACCATTTCTTGAAATTAAGGGCAAACCTGAACTCCATCTTAAACCCATGCTGGAAATCGCTGGCGAACATGACGTCCATCTGAAACCCATGCTAGAAATCGCTGGCGAGCAGAACCTCTATCAGAAACCCATGGTGGAAATCGCGAGAGAAAGCTGGATCCAAAGCAAATTTCAAAGGGAAAAAATGGTTTTTGCAATAATTTCCAACCAAATATCATTGGGCTAACTATGTTTTTAATTTTTTTTTAAATAAAAAATGGGCTATTTAATATTAACCGTAAAAAAAAAATTAATATAATAAATTCGCCCAAGGAAAATTTGAAACTCCTTTAATTTCGCCAATGGGCTAAATTTTGCCCCTAAAATCAGCCCTGAAGTATTCTAGAGGATGATATTCATCATAAGCTCAATTTGATCTATAGGATTGAGAAAATGATTAATGGAGGATGGAAAGCTTATTTTGGTGTTGAAATAAGTGTAAATCAACCAATATAGTCATGTGGGATAAAAAGAAGTTCCTCTTTGAAATTATTGTCATCTGTGTTATCTTGTATTGTTGTGAAGTATGGGGGTGCAACATTTCTAGAGAATCTTGGAGGAAGATTGAGAAAATCCAGAATCAGTTTATAACTTATAACCTCAAAGATAAAAGAAATACGCCTTATCACATTCCCTCATAGAAGTGGGTCTTTCCCCAATCAAGATCATGGCTATGACTAGGTATGTGATGTACAAGCATAAGATAAATAACATGGGAAATGATATACTTCCTAAAATTTATTTAAACTCAAGTCAAAACCAACTACGTCTCAAGTGGTGTTGGTGTAAATATACCATGGCTTGGTTAAACCATTGGGGCATTAATGAAAACGACATTTTGCAGAACATTGATAATGTCAAAAATATTGTTACTTCTAAGTTTAAAGTGAGGAAAATTTAGTGGTTAAGAGAAAATTAAGATACTATAAGGAGGTCATTAATCCTAACTTGGAAGATCATAGGTATCTCTTGATAGTAACTGGCTCACGGAAGAAAATTAATATAGCCAAGATTAGAATGAACTCTAATGAACTCCATAGCGAAACATGGAGTTGTCCTATTACTAAAACTCAATGGGAGGAAAGGGTTTGTCATATGTGTGACTATATGAGTGTTGAGGATGAAAATCACTTTCTCTTAGAGTGCCTTTATTACACCCACATTAGATCTGAATTTCATAGTATTTGCTACAATACAAACCTTTATATTATCCTAGCCTGCCAAAACTATAGTGATCTTGGAAATCTTATTGGAAAGCTTTTTGAGCATAGGAACCATATTTTAAAGTAAACCAAGTATTATCCTTCTTAAGGTCCGATGGACCAAATTTGGTCTCAGTGGACGTTCATCATAATCATAATCATCATCATCATCATCATCACCACCACTACTTTTAATACTTTATTTAAATATTTATAATTTAATGAATTTAAAGAATGAGATAATACCCTTGTAATACCTTATACATCATCGTCATCATCGTCTTTGGTGATGATGGAAGCGGCGTCGTCATCGTCGTCCTTGTCCTCATCCTCGTCATCGTGTCGACGTCATCCTCGTCATCGTCATCGTTGTCATCGGCGTCGTTGTCGTCATCATCGTCGTCGTTGTTGTTGTCATCATAATCATCATCATCATCATCATCATCATCACTTTTAATACTTTATTTAGATATTTATAATTTAATGAATTTTAAAATGAGATTTAATAAATGACAATTCTTGTAATACCTTATGCCTTAAATGCTATTTTAGTTTCTACATTTTCAAATTTTGTTTTAATTAATGGTTGTACATAAGTCCATGGGACTTGAGGATATAGAAGGACGGAACTTATAAGTGAACTTTGAGATTTCATTTAAAAGATATAATATATTAATAGAATGGATAGTTGGAACTAGATCGTTGAAGAGTGATTGTTGTACATGATAAATAATTGTACATATGGAAATTGGAAAAGACCAAATGTAAATTTGATGGATAACAATAATACTAATCTATTTTTAAGGTCACCGCCAAGCGAGACACCAAATTGGTCACCGCCAAGGGACCCCCCTCTATGCAGTGATTTAACTGCTAAAGTCTACAGAGGTGTACATACACTACCCCCTCTGGATTTGAACCTGTAACCTCCTAAGAGGAAACACATGCTCTTAACCATTAGACCCACTCATGCTGTATATAAAAATTTAATAAACTATGAGATCTATCCATGTGACAATTTTACCAAGACCTAAGCAAAAAACTTATAAAAATACCAAGTTGGAAGAGGATGCTTCTTGGTGAAATGGTGAGAGTTCTTGACTATAAGCATGTGTGCTATCAATTGTGTGAACTACTCATAACTTTGAATGACCACAATAATTTTTGGTACAAGCTTCGAGGAAAGTGTTGCATATAGAAGTAAGTTGTGTCTATTCTCCTCATGGTGCAGTGACCAGGCTTGGGGTGAAGTTGTAAAGTAAGGATTGGATGCTAGCTTATTTGATTAGGTGGAATGACCAAGGTCCAACTAGTTTCCCATATTCACCCTTAGATATGCATTCTAATTTTGTTTGTTTTATCATAAATTAAATTAGAGATGAAGTTTCATGTTATAGTTTGAATTTATATATTACAAAATATACATTTTGTTTACTATAAATGTCTGTTGAAGATAGAAAGGATAAATGTTATACAAGACTCTGTTTTAATATAAGAAATTGCAAGTTTAGAAACTATATGAATTACTTGGCAATACCACTCTTATATTTTACATAAAAAGACAATGTAGTAATACTCTTTTATTTACTATAAAAAGAATGCAAACTTATTTCAATGATTGACAATAAAGAGTTTTATAGAATAATTATGCTTGGAAAATATTTGTGTTCATTCCAAATCAATATAGAAACTCACAAACATGATATCATAGCAATGTAAACAAACTGATGGAACTATTCTATGTGAAACATATGATATGAACCTTGATATTTTTTTATTGGTTTTCAAACCCAATCCATTGTAAATAATAGATGAAGCTATGGGTATAAAATCTATATTTATTGCAACTATTTACATCATAAAATGGATATACAATATAGATAAATGTATACAAAGCTTTGACATACTACAGAAATCTCATACTCGAGCTTATAATGAAGAATATTATTTATAGTAAGCAAATTATGCTACAATCCTTAATATAGAGTGACATGGGGTTGGAACCTGTTATAAACATAGAATGATACAAATAAATGCAAGAATGAACCTTTATTAAACTTTTTGCATTACATTTTACTAACCGTCACATTTAATACATCACGAGCCATCTTGATTTATCCAAGTTTGACATATCCAATGTTTTGCAAGATTGTTAATTCTATATTTTTGTCTATCTCATACCCCTCGTTCGTAGTTTTGTGTTTGTGAATAAGTGTAGAAGTATGTATATGTAAATTTTCGTGGTGAGGAGCTCAAGGCCAAGGATCCACCATCGAACAATGAAACATTGTTAGACTGTTTAGGTGATGTTAGACAATGGGTAGCATGGTGATGTAATGTAAAATGTGAACTTGATAAACTGAAAACCATAGACAAGGGCTGAGGTGTAAGACCACAGTAACAAAGGAGGCATAGTGTCTACTAGTAAAGGGGAAAGAGGCAAGTGATTCCTTGTGATACCTGGGTTAGAGTTTAAGCCTACTCAACATGCACTCGCTAGTGGAAGTAGTGAGTTGACACCAGTATTGGTATTGCTAGTGCATCATATCTTGCTGGTAACCTATTGAGGGGACTTACAAGTTGTTTGGGTGCTTCGGCATGGCGTGTTGGTGTACTAACTAGCATGATCATATTATATTACTGATTATATTAGTATATTATTAGTCTATGATTGCTACTGTTATTACTAGTAGTTATTATTGAAGGCCTAGTAATGGTATTATAGGTGCATCTAAGGAGTGTGTTAAGAGCGTTTACAACCTATAGTAAAAAGTTAAATTATTAATCTCGATAGATTACTTGATAAAGGTAAGTTATTATCCTAGAGATAAGTTAATGATTGGTATGAAAATGGAAAGCATATGTTATTTTTTCTAAAAATAAAATAATATGTAAGATAAGTATTACTCTTTATATAATAAATTAGTATTATTATTATTTACTAATGAATTATCAAGTGGCATTAAGCCAATTATGTCACTTGTTGATTGAAAGGATAACTAACCCCTTCATGTATATCACTTGTTACCATCCTCATTTTATTCCATGCATGCATTATGTTTATTTTATTTTATTATTTGTTGTCTTATGGATTATCAGTGCATGCATGTGCATGTAAATCCAAGTGGTGCCACTATTCTCCTAACCTCTCTACTTGATTGTTATTGGGGTTTCCACTTGGGGAGCTAGAGTAGCCATGTGTTATTATTATAGTTTTTATTATATGTTGATTTTTATAGAATTAACTAGTGTGAGATTTTTATTGGTGAACAAATTAAGTGCATTATTAATTATTATCATATTTATTGGAATGACCATTTGGAGTAAGTATAGCTATGTACCCTTGTTATATTTTTATTATTAATTATTTAATTAATGATTTTAGGGTTGGTGGGTGTTAGTGGGAGCAGAATTACACACACTAATTTGAACTTGGTATTAGAGCTTAGGGTTTGTGGTTAACTCTATTTTTGCATCCTATCAGAGTCTAGATAGATCCTAAGGTAAGGGATTGAACTTTATCTAAGTTGTATTCCTAGGGTTATTGACGAATTCTAGTTGGTTGGCCATAAGGGTTTGAAGATGAAATATTCTTTAGTTAAGTAAAAAGATAGGCTTGAAGGAGCCTCAAACTTTAATACTTGGAAATCTAGGGCTTTGAATATCCTAGAGGAGAGTGACTTGGATAATTTGGTTATTAGGGTTTTGTAGGATCCCGCAACTAATCAAGGAAGAGAATCCTATAACAAGCAGCAAACCAAGGAAAGGAGAAAAAAATTGTTCAGTAAAAGATAACTTTATGCAAGTGATATCTCCTATGAGAACAACTAAAGAGTGTTTTGCTGCTCTAGCAAATCTCTATGAGAAGAATTCCCCTACTCAGAGGAGGGATTTGAAAAAGAAACTTTGATCACTAAATATGGAGAAGCATGAACTAGTTTCCATTTTATTGTCCAAGATATCTCAGATAAGAGATAAGCTCATGGCCATTAGGGATAAAGTAGAAGATGATGATCTTGTGTATACAGTATTTGATGGTCTTCCTATGACCTAAGAGACATTTTTGGAAGCATTAAATGGAAGAGAGATTCAACCAAACTTCGATAGGTTGTGGAATGATTGTTTATAAGAAGAAGGAAGGATCCATAGTAGAATTGAGCCTCCCACAGAAAAGGATCATGCAATTGATACTAAGATAATGCAGGGAAGAAGATTCCCTCAACACAAAGGAAAAGGTAAGGGTCCTCCAAGTAAGCATTTTAATATGTCAAAGATAAGGTGTTATAATTGCAACAATTTAGTCATTTTCCAAAGATTTGTAGGAAACCTCCTAACAAGAATTGGTAGAGAAACAAGTACCATGCCTCAAATTCTACCGAAGAGGAAGAGATACAATGAAAAAACTCAAGGGCTAGAGATTAAGAACAAAAAAATACTATTTGGATTCAACACTCTTAGGTTCCATCCAAGACTCAATAGATTCCTGCTGGATAGACATCCGAGCTTGCAAGAATATGACTGGATTCAGAAAGGATCTTATAGATTGCATAATCAATAAGTTCAAAGTGAAATTGTAATTGGGAGATGGTAGTACCTATTCCAAAAGAGGAATTGGTTTAGCCTCCTTCCATCTTGACTCAGGTATGTTTATGCACATTTAGGACATTTTATATGTTCCTATATTAAATAAGAATCTTATTTTAATGGTCATTTTAAATGATAAGGGGTTCAATATATCCTACTCAGAAGAAAATTCCTTGATGTGTCCCAAGGACAGAAAATGATTTCAACTATTGTAACTAGGGTTCATGAAGGAAACCTTTATAAGGTTTGAGGGGACAATGTTCAAACAGAACTATGGCACAAAATAATGGTCACAAGTAATGAAAGGGAGGGTGACCCCTATTAGAATTCATAGATCAATAGGGAGCCAGTTGTGCTCTTCAATCCCCAAAATAATCTGATTGTAGAAAATAAAAGTAGAGACGTGGCCTTCCATAACTTCATAGAGTCTTCTAGTAACTCCGACATGGAAGTGCAAGAAATTTTAGCCTCTAAGTCATCTCGTTCATATGAGCAGTCACAGAAGGCCATAAATACTTGATTTGATCTCTTTGACGAGACTACTGATATGCTTCAAGGGTTCTTGAGTGTGAGTCATCTCATTGATTCAGAATCCTCCACTTATGAGGAGGCAACCAAATAATGGGTTTGGAAACATGTTATGCAAAATGACATATGGAAAGTGGTTCTCAGCCATCGAGGGAAGTCAATTGTCACTTCCAAGTGGATCTATGAATTCAAGCTTCTTGCTGATATCCATAGTTGTTTGAAGATCTCAGAAAATCATGTATTCTATGACAGGTCAATACACATGGAGTGGAGGTATCACTATGTGAGGTACATGGTGAAACATGTTATGTCAAATAGACAGCTTACCAACGTTTTGACTAAGCCTCTATCCACGATGATGTTTGTTTACTTATGAGACAATATTAGTGTTGCCAAGAATGCCTCTCTTTCTAAGAGGAAGTGTCCAAGATAGTGTAGTTGTGAGAGCCATTCTCTAGGAGGATGAAACCCTAGTTAGTTAAATAGGGTTGTTGTTAAGTTAAACAAGAATAGTAAGTCCCTTATCATTCTTTTTGGGTTCTTTGTATGATTCCAAGAAGGTTGATGCCATGGAAATTCCCATATCATGTGGTTAGGGACCCACTACGTTTCTAGGTAATTTTTTTCAGGGACTAGATAGTGTTTTAGTCATAAGGACCAAGTAGATCATGCAGGAAGAAACAAAGACATCTTGGTCTTGGAATGGGCATATTCTTAGTCTAGGACCAATTAAGTCCTCAAGGTGTATTCTTATTTAAATAACCAGGTGAATCTTGGTCAATTAACTAAGATAATGATGTGTGGTTCCCTCCTCCCCTAGATGGTTGAGATAGGTTGTTTCATCAAGGGACTAGCCACCCCTTGGTTAAGTCAGTAGCACTTGATATTTAGAATAAATTACGAGCACTAGAGGATCACATCATCTAGTTTGGACCTTCCTTATATGGTGATGATAAAACTCCCAGTAATTATATGGAACACTTGTAGATCACATACATTGAGAGAGAGAGAGAGAGATAAAAGTTTGATTTATTCTCCTTGTAGGTAAACGGCTTTTCTTTCCACCTTGTTGCTATACCTTTGGTATTGTGGGTAAAAGGGTATTCTTCACACCTTTTTGGTTACACCTTTGGTCTTATGGGTAAAAAGGTTGTCTTCCCACTTGGTTGTATTGCCACATGGTCTTGTGGGTAAAAGGGTTTTATTCCTACTTGTGGTTGACTTTGTGTTTTGTTTGTCCTTGTGTTGTCCTCTCCCTTGTTGTGATAGAACCCATTTCAAATTTGGTACCTTAACCGTTGTTATGTTGTCTTAACAATAATTTATGTTTTATATTTAGTAACCCTCCCTAATTTTATGAAATCTTGACCCTCTGTAAAGTAACCTTAGGTAAATGAAGGATTAGAAGGAACATAATTCTATAATTTATTAAAAATTATAAATATAAGTAAAATTATCTCATTATGATACATCTTGAAGATGAATATTAGAGATCTGATTACTGATGATTGTTCTAGGGTGACGTCTAGGATTTCCATGCCTTGAATACTTGGGTGCTCTCTGTTTCCTTCTCTAATACTCAGGATTGTTCCTCTTGTGATTCATGACCTATTTTTTGGAATTTTAGGAGAGTTTACTGTCCCTTTTTTATAATTTTGGAGAAAAGTGCAATTCGAGCAAAATTCGAGCTCAACTTGTCATGACTATAGAGGGTTCCAACTTTCACCAAATGGTCCCGAATTTGAAAGGAAATGGCACGGTGAGTATTAAAACAGACCAAGGTGGTTTATGTATAATTTTTATCATAATTTATACCTATACAAACTTATTTATGGATGATGACAAAAAGGCCAAAAATTACTAGGAAATTGTGATGAAATCCCCCTTAGGGTGTAGTCCGATTGACCTTCCCAATTCATGTACGAACCTCCAAAATTTGTAAGAAGAGTATGGGGAATGATATAAGAAGTCATGGAATGTAATTTCACATGGTTATTAGTTATTAAAACTATTTATATATTTCCACATTCATTTGATAATTTTCAGGGAAATTGCTTCTGGGGAAATTGCATAACTAGCTCGACTTTTACACATGGAAGGTAGAGTTAAAGGTTTATATAATGATGTGGAATATATAGACCATATATATAATACAAATTTATTCCTAAATAGTATTAAAAACCATATAAATCCCTTCATAAAAGTCTGGTATACAAGTCATTCAGTATGGGAGTCAAATACATGAAAACTAGTGAATTAGTAGCATGGAATTGCAAGAGTTTCACATATGGATTTCTTGGATTTAGACACACATAGAATATGGAAATGAAATTGCATATTGACACATCATATATGTCCTGCACAACATCATCAAACTCATATAACATGCCTCATACAAATATGATACAAGACTTTTTCAAGATTGAAGCCAAAATCATGGAAACTAGTGACTCAATGGCATGGGAATACAAGATTTTGACACATGATTTTATTGGATTTAGAGCCACCGAGAATAAGAAAATGGAATTACATATTAATACATCATATATTTATTTCCCAACATAACCCAAATCATAGAAGAGCCCTCATACAAATCTGGTATAAAACTACTTCAAGATTGAAGCCAAAATCCATGAAAACTAGTGATACAATCGCATGAGAATGAAAGGTTTTCACATAGGGGTTTCTTGGATTTAGAGATAAATAGAATATTGAAATGAAAGTACAGAGGATTAAATAATATATTTCTTCCCCAACATCATAAAACTCATATAAAAGGCCTCATACAAATATGATATAAAACCACTTCAAGATTGAAGCCAAATCCATGAAAACTGGTTATTCAAAAGCACGGGGAATGCAAGAATTTAATACATGTATTTATGGTATTTAGACTTAAAAATAATATGTAGATGTGATTAAATATCCATACATAATATACCCAAGCTTGGGCATCAATTATCCTCAACAAAGTGCAAGCACCACTCCAACAAGTGCGCCATCAACATGAGAGTGTGGGGTAATGGAGAACAAGGAATAAGAGAATGGGGATATAGATGAGAATTGGACTGTATGGAACTTAAAAATTCAAATAAAATGCTTTATTAATCTCCAATTAGAGGTCTTAACTTCCTATCCATCAACAAACTTGGAAAGGAATCCAACTCCCTCAAATTGGTTCACAAGCAGGGAGAGTGAATACTCACCGTGCAATGGACAAGATAAAGCTCTCCAAAATGCCAAAGGCCAATTAAAAAATGATCAAAATATATTTTCATTACTCATTATATCCTTTTATTAAATCCATGAGGCCTCATAAGGTCGAATTTCCCTCCATGATCTTCCTTCAACTCATCTTAGTGGTTTAGTAACTCTCATGACACTTGTATTCCTCTTCATGCTCCAGTTCTTTTCCCAATTCGAATGGATGCCTTTAAATCTAAAATTTGACCTATTTGTGGATATTTTTATTCCTGAAATGTCATATTTTTCATATGTCAGCAATTAGGTCCGAATTTGTCATACTTTTCATAGAATCTTCCATCATTTGTTGTCATAGAGTGCATGGAATCTCCTTACAAGTGGCACGCGTTGTCTTATAGTCTCTTACTCTTACATGGGAGTTACTCTCCTTTACCAATTAAAATTAATTGGCTAATTATATTTTATTTGAAACCACATCACCATCCAATTATTTTACATTACCCATTTGTTTGAATTTGGATGAATATCATGCTAAGTGTGCAGGGAATCTAGTCACCCAAAGGATCCACAAGCTTCCAAGTGTCCTCATGAACCCATGCCACCTTATTTTCTTAGCATTTATCATTTATGTGACCCATTTAAATGTGAACATGGTAAACTAAATTCCTTCTAGGTCTCATAACACATTATTACAAAATTTATATATCCATCTCAACCTAGGGATCTAATAGGTTGGTGAAAGATTATTTGCAAATAGTCTTATTTGGAAATTATTTAATTACAGACATGACAGTCATCCCCACTCAATATTTCTTGTCCTAAAGAAATTCCAAGTTCGTATGCTGAAAAATTTGTTCATATTACCAAGTGGAATCCTCATTTGGTACTATTTACTTTGCACCAAGTGCTCTCTTATGGTTCTGCTCATTAATTTTCTTTAGCTGCAATTTGAGTAGCGGAACTCATGTACTGCAATTTTTTTCCCCCAAAAGTAAAGAGATGTGGATTGTGCATATTGATATATCCTGTAACATCACTACTAACACCAAAATTATTAATCAAATCCATAAAAACCAAATTTGTACAAATAATCTTTACCTCCATATTTTGAAAACCTTTTCTGAAATTTCACCCCTTTTTTCTTTTGTATAATTCTTTGAAGTTGGTACTGAGTTACCAAACTTTGAGTTTGTTAATATTCCAATAAAATTTTAGAGAGGAACCACCTTGCTTACTGCTGCACTACTATGATTACAATCATCTTCTCAGGTGGTGACTAAATCTCCAATGTTTCTTGTTGCTCCAAAAAATGAAACCAATGAGACCAAAAATGATCCCAAGGTCCCATATGATCTTGATACATGCATGGTGTGAAATGTCTATGTTGAAATTACATGGACAACAAGCATCTGAAAATTGAATCCATCTCTCAAAAAATGTCCCACATAGGAAACATGAACACTTATCTGCAAAGATGGACTCAAACAACTGAAGGTCGTTTTTCTTAAATATCAAACCAACAATAGAATTGCTACTCCAAGTGAGATGAATCCAAGCAATTACATGATCCCATTACTTGTATTTCACCCTTCCAAACATCATGAGTACAAAATATATATCATGAAAGTACATAAAAAAATCATACAAATGTACATCAAGAAGGTACCTCATCAAAGAATCATGAAAATGCTTGTACATCCAAATAAGTATATCATCATGTGGCCCATACACAAAAGTATCAAGTATTATATACATGAAATGTGTTCAGATAAGTCATTCACATGACATGCACTACCAAGATGCTTTTGCATGATTTATCAGTCAAATAATTTTCCTACAAGGATGCATGAAGTGTCACTAAGATATTTTTTCAACAAGATGCATGAACTATCACTATGGTATTTACAAATATGCATTTCAACAAAGGTATTTGATATACTACAAGGATACCCTAGCAAGATACTTTCAACAAAGATCACAAGGATATATTTTCTTTCAACAAGATCTTTGAATAGTTTCATAATAAACATATTAGTACCACATTCTACACAATTTGTAATGAATATATAAAGATACATGAAGTTCATCTTCAATAAAGGTACATGTATCATACTTAATCAGTTACACGATTAATGCTTACTTTTCAACAACGATATATGAAATACCACCAAGTTATTACTAGTATACCTTTCAATAATGACACAAGATACTTTTCTAATTAAGATCACAAGGATGAATATTTTCAAATATCACCTAAATACTTTTTCATTTTAATGTAACAAGAAAAGTGAAGTTATATGCAACAGTTCTAATCTAACTAATAACCTAAAAGGGCCATAACAACATATTACTTTTCATCTCAACACAAAGCATAATTCTTCTTAGAGATCATTCAAAAATACATTATTTGTCAACTAATATCAATCATGCAATGACCCTCATGCATGCATCATCCATAAAGACATTGATCATCAATTCATAAAATCTCAACCTATATCAATCATATATCGATGATGTAATATCAACCAAGGACAACCATACATGCATCAACTAACCATACAAGCATCAATCATAGTACATCAATCAAAGCATGTCAACCACAATACATCAACAATGATGCATGAATCATACATGTAACAACCATAACAACCAAGGACAACCAATAATATGCATACATACAACGTTAACAATGTTATACAGGTATAAACCATTGATCAACCAATGTCAATTAATAACATTCAATAGCCACCAATAATATCAAACAACATACATCAACTATAGAAATCATATCGAGTAGCTACTATTTATCATAACATTACATAGAATTATTAGCACATGAGGATATATATAATAATAATTACATTACTAATTATTTGCCCGTAGCACTACTTATCAATCAAAGTAAACACATATTCACCTCAAACAACCAAACATCCTACCACCAAAATATTCTAATATTATACAATAAAACAATGACTAGCTATACAACACACTATAACACACTCATACCATATACTATACTTACTACTACTATGTATTATATACACATTAGAGGAAATTTCGACTCAAAACAGGTCTTTTAGCACTAATTCAAATTCCATGTCATCATGTGTTAGCCAATGAAATTGCTTTGAATTTGAAATACCGTATAAGTCTTAAACAAATTTTTAATATAAATTTGGGGATAGGTGTCATTAAAAAAATTATTTTTTTGTTCGTATTTTCAATATATCTCCCTATTAGTTTACTCAAATTTTGATTGGGAGAGCTCCCTAGATGCGGAATTAAATTCTGCATCCAACGAGTATCCACTCGGCATACTGTTAATTGACCCTGCTACCCGAAAAATAAGAAATAACTGAAAAAATGTGATGATGACGTGTTTTTGGGGTAGCAGGGTCTGTCAAAAGTAT
Organism: Pseudotsuga menziesii; assembly: GCA_001517045.1. Classification (NCBI taxonomy): domain Eukaryota; kingdom Viridiplantae; phylum Streptophyta; class Pinopsida; order Pinales; family Pinaceae; genus Pseudotsuga; species Pseudotsuga menziesii. The sequence continues at coordinate 30,991 of LPNX010801929.1, read as the reverse complement.
GTCGAGTGGGTACTCGTTGGATGCNTTGGGGATAGGTGTCATTAAAAAAATTATTTTTTTGTTCGTATTTTCAATATATCTCCCTATTAGTTTACTCAAATTTTGATTGGGAGAGCTCCCTAGATGC
>LPNX010801929.1:0-30704 GCA_001517045.1 Pseudotsuga menziesii | reverse complement strand
GGAATTTAATTTAGCTTCCAATGAGCTCTCCCGATCAAAATTTGAGTAAAAACACAAGGAGATATGTCGAAAATAGGAACAAAAAAAAAGTAGTTTTTTTCTTTTCTTCCTCCAAAATTAATAAATATTATTTTATTATTTTAACTATTATTTTATTATTTTTCTTAGGAGACCCATTTTGAGTTGAAAATTCCTTAATGTACTCTCATTTTTGTTTACATATATATTATAATTCTTCAATCATATATCATATTATTATTAATCATATCCATAACATATTAGTCATATAACCTATATATTCCATATTTAATATACTCACAGAATTCTTATGTTATACCATAATATCAATACAATTATAGTAATAATTGCATAACCCAATATTATCATGTTAGATACATATTATAACCTATATATACTAACATAACATTCTTGATAACATTAAACTTCCTAACATTTCCAAACTCTCAAATACTTCCAAGCACTTTCAAATATTCCCAAACACTTCCAAATAGTTGTATATACCTCAAAACACCTCCAAACACCTCCAAACACTCAAACACTTCCAAACACCTCCAAATTGTATACTTATGTCATTACATGCATTCACCTCTATACATACAGTATATTCACAATTCACAATATTACATACATGTAATACTAATAACGATTACATATAATAAAATACATATTATAGTATATACAAACATACAAACACTCATATGTATAATAATGCATCTATTCTTAAATATAACTTCAACAGCTATACATATGGTATAGATAACTTATTATCACAGTTTTATTATCATTTTATCTAAAAAAATTTAAATGTTATTTATTGATTTAATAATATAAGTTATGATATAAATGAATTTATTATAATAGTGATGTAATACTTTTATCATTTATTTAAACTTTTAATATTAATTTATATTTTTTAAAAATAAAAATATATATTATATAATTTTTTATATATTATTTTTCAAATTATTTATTAAATTAATATAGGGAATCAATGACATAGATAACAATAAAAGTAAATCTATAACATAGGTTATATATATTAATTTAATATAAATGAATTTATAACATAAATCATATATTAAATTAATATAGGTAAATGTATAATATATATATTAAATTAATAGAAGAGAATTAATAACATAAGTGATAATATAGCTGAATCTATGTCATAGATATTAAATTAATATAGGTGAGTGAATGACATAAGTGACACTATAGTTAAATCTATAATATATATAATGTAACTATCACAAGTTTATCATTTTATTTAAATATTTATAATTAATTGATTTAAAAAAATAATTATGATTACTTTATTTTAGAAATTATAGTATTTTTTACATCTAAGAATTAAATGATATTTTAGAAAAATTTAAAAATTCTATTTTATAAATCTTTAATTTTAATCCTTAAATTGTAAAAATTTTAGAAAATTTATCTTTTATAATTATTTTATATTTTAATTATTAAATTATTGGTTTAAATATTTTATATTAAATTTTAGAAATTTTAGAAAAAATAAAATTTTATAATTATTTTATATTTTAATTGTTAATTTATTTGTTTAAATATTTTAAATTTTAAATGTTAAGTTATTTGTTGAATTATTATAGGTAAATTTATGATTGAATCATTTATTGAATTAACATAGGTGAATATCCAAGTATTTTAGAGGATGATATTCATCATAAGCTCAATTGGATCTATAGCATTGAGAAAATGATTAATGGAGGATGGAAATCTTATTTTGGTCTTGAAACAACTGTAAATCAACCAATATAGTCATGTGGGATAAAAAGAAGTTCATCTTTGAAATTATTGTCATCCCTGTTATCTTGTATCGTTGTGAAGTATGGCGGTGCAACATTTCTAGAAAATATTGGAGAAAGATTGAGCAAATCCAGAAGTGGTTTATAAATTATAACCTCAAAATTAAAAGCAATACGCCTTATCTTATTCCCTCATAGAAGTGGTTATTTCCTCCATTGAGATCATGGCTATGACTAGGTACCTCATGTACATGCATAAGATAAATAACATGGGAAACGAGATACTTCCTAAAATTTATTTAAACTCAAGTCAAAACCAACTACGCCTCAAGTGGTGTAGGTGTAAATATAGCATGGATTGGTTAAACCATTGGGGAATTAATGAAAATGGCATTTTGTAGAACATTGATAATGTAAGATAAATTGTGGTGTGAGGAAAATTTAGTGGTTAATAGAAAATCAAGGTACTATAAGGAGGTCATTAATCCTAAATTGGAAGATCATAGGTATCTCTTGATAGTAACTAACTCATGGAAGAAAATTAATATAGCCAAGATTAGAATGAACTCTCATGAACTCCATAGCAAAACATGGAGTTGGTCTATTACTAAAACTCAATGGGCGGAAAGGGGTTGTCATATGTGTGACTCTATGAATGTTGAGGATGAAAATCACTTTCTCTTAGAGTTCCTTTATTACACCCACATTAGATTTGAGTTTCATAGTATTTGCTACAATACAAACCTTTATAACATCCTAACTTTCCAAAATTATAGTGAGCTTGGAAACCATATTGCCAAGCTTTTTGAGCATAGGAACAATATTTTAAGGTAAACCAAGTATTATCCTTCTTAAGGTCTGATAGACCAAATTTGGTCTCAGTGGACATTCATCATAATCATCATCATCATTATCATCACCATTACTTTTAATACTTTTTTTAAATATTTATAATTTAATGAATTTAAATTTGGTCTTAGTGGAAGTTCATCATAATCATCATCATCATCATCATCATCACCACTACTTTTAATATTTTATTTAAATATTTATAATTTAATGAATTTAAAAAATGAGATAATGCTCTTGTAATACCTTATACAACATCATCATCGTTGTCGTCTTTAGAGACGGTGGCAGCGTCGTCGTCCTCCTCATCCTCGTCGTTGTTGTCATCTTCGTCATCATCATTGTCGTTGTCGTCGTCATCGTCATCATCATCATCGTCGTCATCATCATCATCATTGTCATCATCATCAACATCATCATCACTTTTAATACTTTATTTAGATATTTATAATTTAATGAATTTCAAAATGAGATTTAATAAATGACAATTCTTGTATTACCTTACGCCTTAAAAGCTATTTTAATTTCTATATTTTCAAATTTTGTTTTAATTAATGGTTGTAAATAAGTCTATGGGACTTAAGGATCTAGAAGGACAGAACTTATAAGTGAACTTTAATATTTCATTTAAAATATATAATATATTAATAGAATGGACAGTTGGAACTAGATCGTTGAAGAGTGATTATTGTACATGACAAAGAATTGTACATATGGAAATTGGAAAAGACCAAAGGATAATAATAATAATAATCTATTTTTAAGGTCACTGCCAAGCGAGACACCAAATTAGTGTATGAGACCCCCATGTTTGTGGGACAAGGGACCCCCCTCTACACACTTAAAACCTCAAAATTAAAAGCAATACGCCTTATCCTATTCCCTCATAGAAGTGGTTATTTCCCCCATTGATATCATGGCTATGACTAGGTACCTCATGTACATGCATAAGATAAATAACATGGGAAACAAGATACTTCCTAAAATTTATTTAAACTCAAGTCAAAACCAACTACGCCTCAAGCGGTGTTGGTGTAAATATAGCATTGATTGGTTAAACCATTGGGGCATTAATGAAAATGGCATTTTGTAGAACATTGATAATGTCAAAAATATTGTTACTTCTAAGTTTAAAGAGAAATTGTGGTGTGAGGAAAATTTAGCGGTTAATAGAAAATTAAGGTACTATAAGGAGGTCATTAATCCTAAATTGGAAGATCATAGGTATCTCTTGATAGTAACTAGCTCACGGAAGAAAATTAATATAGCCAAGATTAGAATGAACTCTCATGAACTCCATAGCAAAACATGGAGTTGGTCTATTACTAAAACTCAATGGGCGAAAAAGGGTTTTCATATGTGTGACTCTATGAATGTTGAGGATGAAAATCACTTTCTCTTAGAGTGCCTTTATTACACCCACATTAGATTTGAGTTTCATAGTATTTGCTACAATACAAACCTTTATAACATCCTAACTTTCCAAAACTATAGTGAGCTTGGAAACCATATTGGCAAGCTTTTTGAGCATAGGAACAATATTTTAAAGTAAACCAAGTATTATCCTTCTTAAGGTCTGATAGACCAAATTTGGTCTCAGTGGACGTTCATCATAATCATCACCATCACCATCATCATCATCATCATAATCACCATTACTTTTAATAATTTTTTTAAATATTTATAATTTAATGAATTTAAATTTGGTCTCAGTGGACATTCATCATAATCATCATCATCATCACCACCACTACTTTTAATACTTTATTTAAATATTTATAATTTAATGAATTTAAAAAATGAGATAATGCTCTTGTAATACCTTATACATCATCATCATCATTGTCATCTTTAGAGACGGTGGTGGCATCGTGGTCATCCTCATCCTCGTCTTTGTCGTCATTGTCATCATCATCATTGTCATTGTCATCGTCGTCATTGTCATCATCATCGTCGTCGCCATCATCATCATCATCATCATCATCATCATCATCACTTTTAATACTTTATTTAGATATTTATAATTTAATGAATTTCAAAATGAGATTTAATAAATGACAATTCTTGTATTACCTTACGCCTTAAAAGCTATTTTAATTTCTATATTTTCAAATTTTGTTTTAATTAATGGTTGTAAATAAGTCTACGGGACTTAAGGATCTAGAAGGACATAACTTATAAGTGAACTTTAATATTTCATTTAAAAGATATAATATTTTAATAGAATGGACAGTTGGAACTAGATCGTTGAAGAGTGATTATTGTACATGACAAAGAATTGTACATATGGAAATTGGAAAAGACCAAAGGATAATAATAATACTAATCTATTTTTAAGGTCACTGCCAAGCGAGACACCAAATTAGTGTATGAGACCCCCATGTTTGTGGGACAAGGGACCCCCCTCTACGCAACAATTTAACTACTAAAGTCTACAGAGGTGTACATACACTACCCCCTCTAGATTTGAACCTGTGACCTCCTAAAAGGAAACACATTCTCTTAACCATTAGGCCCACTCATGCTGTATATAAAAATTTAATAAACTGTGAGATCTATCCATGTGACAATTTTACCAAGACCTGAGCAAAAAACTTATAAAAATACCAAGTTGGAAGAGGACGCTGCTCGGTGAAATGGTGAGAGTTCTTGACTACAAGCATGTATGCTATCAATTGTGTGAACTACTCATAATTTTGAATGACCACAATAATTTTTGGTACAATCTTCGAGGAAAGTGTGGCATATAGAAATAATTTAAGTCTATTCTCCTCATGGTGCATGGTGCAGTGACGAGGCTTGGGGTGAAGTTGGAAAGTAAGGACTGGATGCTAGCTTCTTTGATTAGGTGGAACGACCAAGGTCCAACTAGTTTCCCATATTCACCCTTAGATATGCATTCTAATTCTTTTTGTTTTATCATAAATTACATTAGAGATGAAGTTTCATGTTATAGTTTGGATTTATATATTACAAAATATACATTCTATTTACTGTAAATGTATGTTGAAGATAGAAAGGATAAATATTATACAAGACTTTGTTTTAATATAAGAAATTGCAAGTATAGAAACTATATGAATTACTTCGCAATACTAATCTTTTATTTTACATAAAAATACAATGTATTAATACTCTTTTATTTAACAATAAAAATAATATAGTAATACTCTTTTATTTTACAATAAAAAACATGCAAACCTATTTCCATGATTGACAATAAAGAGTTTTATAGAATAATTATGCTTGGAAACTATTTGTGTTCTTTCCGAATCAATATAGAAACTCACAAACATGATATCGTAGCAATGTAAACAAGCTGATGGAACTATTCTATGTGAAACATATGATATGAACCTTGATACTTTTTTATTGGTTTTCAAACCCAATCCATTGTAAATAATAAATGAAGCTATGGGTATAAAACCTATATTTATTGCGACTAACTACATCATAAAATGGATATACGATATAGATAATTGTATACAATGCTTTGAGATGCTACATAAATCTCATACAATGCTTTGAGATGCTTATAATGAAGAATATTATTTATAGTAAGCAAATTATTCTACAATCCCTCATATAGAGTGACATCGGGTTGGAACCTGTTATAAACATAGAATGATACAAATAAATGCAAGAATGAACCTTTATTAAACTTTTTGCATTGCATTTTACTAACCGTCACATTTAATACATTATGAGCCATCTTGATTTATCCAAGTTTGACATATCCAATGTTTTGCAAGATTGTTAATTCTATCATTTTGGCTATGTAATACCCTCATTTGTAGTTTTGTGTTTGTGAATAATTGAAAAGTACGTATATGTAAATTTTCCTGGTGAGGATCTCAAGGCCAAGGATCCACCATCGAACAATGAAACATTGTTAGACTGTTTAGGTGATGTTAGACCATGGGTAGCATGGTGATGTAATGTAAAATGTGAAATTGATAAAATTAAAACCACAGACAAGGGCTGGAGGTGCAAGACCACGGTAACAAAGGAGGCAGAGTGTCTACTAGGAAAGGGGAAAGAGGTAAGTGATTCCTTGTGATACCTAGGTTAGAGTTTAATCCTACTCAACATGCACTCGGTAGTCACAAGTAGTCAGTTGACACTAGTATTGGTATTGCTAGTGCATCGTATCTTTCTAGTAACCTATTGAGGGGACTTACAAGTTGTTTGGGTGCTTCAGCATGTCGTGTTGGTGTACTAACTAGCATGATCCTATTATATTACTGATTATATTAGTATATTATTAGTCTATGATTGCTATTGTTAGTACTAGTAGTTATTATTGAAGGCCTAGTAATGGTATTATAGGTGCATCTAAGGAGTGTGTTAATTTCTTGTGCAGCCTACAGTAAAAAGGTAAATTATTAATCTAGGTAGATTACTTGATAAAGGTAAGTTATTATCCTAAAGATAAGTAAATAATTGGTATGAAAATGGCAAGCATATGTTATTTTTTCTAAAAATAAAATAATATGTAGGATAAGTATTACCTATTACTCTTTATATAATAAATTATTATTATTATTATTTACTAATGAATTATCAAGTGGCATTAAGCCCCTTATGTCACTTGTTGATTGAAAGGATAACTAACCCCTTCATGTATATCACTTGTTCCCATCCTCATTTTCTTCCATGAATGCATTATGTTTATTTTATTTTATTATTTATTGTCTTATGGATTATGGGTGCATGCATGTGCATGTAAATCCAAGTGGTGCCACTATTCTCCTAACCTATCTACTTGATTGTTAATGAGGCTGCCACTTGGGGAGCTAGAGTAGCCATGTGTTATTATTATAGTTTTTATTATATTTTGATTTTTATAGAATTAACTAGTGTGAGATTTTTATTGGTGAATGAATTAAGTGCATTATTAATTATTATCATATTTATTGGAATAACCACTTGGAGTAAGTATAGCTATGTACCCTTGTTATATTTTTATTATTAATTATTTAATTAATGAGTTTAGGGTTGGTGGGTGTTAGTGGGAGGATCATTACACATACTAATTTGAACATGGTATTAGGGCTTAGGGTTTGTGGTTAACTCTATTTTTGCATCCTATCAGAGTCTACATAGATCCTAAGGTAAGGGATTGCACTTTATCTAAGTTGTCTTCCTACGGTTATTGACAAATTCTAGTTGGTTGGACATAAGGGTTTGAAGATGAAATCTTCTTTAGTTAAGTCAAAACATAGGCTTAAAAGAGCCTCAAACTTTAATACTTGGAAATCTAGGGTTTTGAATATCCTAGAGGAGAGTGACTTGGATAATTTGGTTATTAGGGTTTTGGAGGATCCCACAACTAATCAAGGAAGAGAAGCCTATAAGAAGAAGAAAACCAAGGAAAAGAGAAAAAAATTGTTCAGTAAAAGATAACTTGATGCCAGTGATAGCTCCTATGAGAACAACTAAAGAGTGTTTTGATGCTCTAGAAAATCTCTATGAGAAAAAGTCCCCTACTTAGAGGAGGGATTTGAAAAAGAAACTTCGATCACTAAATATGGAGAAGGATGAACCAATTTCCATTTTATTGTCCAAGATATCTTAGATAAGAGATAAGCTCATGGCCATTGGGGATAAAGTAGAATATGATGATCTTGTGTATACAGTATTTGATGGTCTTCCTATGACCTAAGAGACATTTTTGAAAGTAGTAAATGGAAGAGATATTCAACCAAAATTTGATAGGTTGTGAAATGATTTTTTAGAAGAAGAAGGAAGGATCCATAGTAGAATTGAGCCTCCCATAGAAAAGGATCATGCACTTGCTACTAAGATAATGCAGGGAAGAAGATTCCCTCAACACAAAGGCAAAGGTAAGGGACCTCCGAGTAATACTTTTAATATGTCAAAGATAATGTGTTATAATTGAAACAATTTATTAATTTTGCAAAGATTTGTAAGAAAACTCCTAACGATAATTGCTAGAGAAACAGGTACCATGCCTCAAATTATACAGAATAGGAAGAGCTACAATGAAAGAAACCAAGGGCTAGAGATCAAGAACAAAAAAATACTATTCGGATTCAACACTCTTAGGTTCCATCCAAAAATAGATAGATTCCTGGTGGATAGACATCCGAGCTTGCAATAATATGACTGGATTCAGGAAGGATCTTATAGATTGTACAAATAGTAAGTTCAAAGTGAAACTATAATTGGGAGATGGTAGTACCTATTCCAAAAGAGGAATTTGTTTATCCTCCTTCCATCTTGACTCAGGTATGTTTATGCACATTTAGGACATTTTATATGTTCCTATATTAAATAAGAATATTATTTTAATTGTCATTTTAAACGATAAGGGTTTCAATATATCCTTCTCAGAATAAAATTCCTTGATGCGGCCCAAGGACAGAAAATGATTTCAACTATTGTAACTGGGGTTCGTGAAGGAAACCTTTATACGGTTTTAAGGCACAATGTTCAAAGAGAAATATGGGACAAAATGATGATCATAAGCAATGAAAGAGAGGGTGACCCCTATTAGAATTCATGTATCAAGAGGGAGCCATTTGTGCTCTTCAATCCCCAAAATAATGGGATTACAGAAAATAAAAGTAGAGATGTGACCTTCCATAACTTCATAGAGTCTTCTAGTGACTCGGACATGGAAGTGCAAGAAATTTTATCCTCTAAGTCATCTCATTCATATGAACAGTGGGAGAAGGACATAAATACTTGATTTGATCTCTTTGAGGAGACTATTGATAGGATTCAAGGGTTCTCTAGTGTGAATCATCTCACTGATTCAAAATCCTCCACTTATGAGGAGGCAACCAAATAATGGGTTTGGAAACATTGTTATGCGAAATGACATATGGAAAGTGGTTCTCAGCCATCAAGGGAAGTCAATTGTCTCTTCCAAGTGGATCTATGAGGTTAATCTTCTTGCCGATATCCATAGTTGTTTTAAGATCTCAGAAAATCATGTATTCTATGACAGGTCAAAACACATGGAGTGGAGGTATCACTATGTCAAGTACACGGTGCAACATGTTCGATCAAATAGACAAATTACCAATGTTTTGACTAAGCCTCTATCCACGATGAAGTTTGGTTACTTATGAGACAAGATTAGTGTTTCCAAGAATGCCTCTCTTTCTAAGAGGGAGTGTCCAAGATAATGTAGCTGCGAGAGCCATTCTCTAGGAGGATGAAACCCTAGTTATTTAAATAGGGTTCCTGTTAAGTTAAAGAGGAATAGTAAATCCCTTATCATTCTATTAGGTTTCTTGGTATGAGTCCAAGGTGGTTGATGCCATGGCAATTCCCATATCATGTGGTTAGGGACCCAATACGTTTCTAGGTAATTTTGTTCAAGGACCAGATATTGTTTTGGTCGTAAGGACCAAGCAGATCATGCAGTAATAAACAAAGACATATTGGTCTTGGAATGGGCATATTCTTAGTCTAGGACCAAGTAAGTCCTCAAGGTGTATTCTTGTTTAGATAACTAAGTGAATCTTGGTCAATTAAACAAGATAATGATGTGTGGTTCCCTCCTCTTCAAAATGGTCGAGATAGGTTTTTTCATCAAGGGACTAGCCACCCCTTGGTTAAGTCAGTAGCACTTGATCTTTAGAATAAATTACGAGCACTAGAGGATCACATCATATAGCTTGGACCTTCCTTATCTGGTGATGATAAAACTCCCAGTAATTATATGGAACACTTGTTGATCACATACATTGAGAGAGAGAGATAAAAGTTTGATTTATTATCCTTGTGGGTAAAAGGGTTTTCTTTCCACCTTGTTGCTATACCTTTGGTATTGTGGGTAAAAGGGTTTTATTCCCACCTTTTTGGTTACACCTTTGCTCTTATGGGTAAAAGGGTTGTCTTCCCACTTGGTTGTATTCCCACATGGTCTTGTGGGTAAAAGGGTTTTCTTCCTACTTGTGGTTAACCTTGTGTTTTGTTTGGCCTTGTGTTGACCTCTCCCTTGTTGTGCTAGAACCCCATTTTAAATGTGGTACCTTAACCCTTGTTATGTTGTCTTAACAATAATTTATGTTTTATATTTAGTAACCCTCCCTAATTTTATGAAATACTGACCCTTTGTAAAGTAACCCTAGGTAAATGAAGGATTAGAAGGAAGATCATTCTATAATTTATTAAAAATCATAAATATAAGTTAAATTATCTCATTATGATACATATTGAAGATTAATATTAGAGATCTTATTATTGATGATTGTTTTAGGGTGACGTCTAGGATTTCCATGCCTTGAATACTTGGGTGCTCTCTGTTTCCTTCTATACTACACAGGATTGTTCCAATTGTGAGTAATGAAATATTTTTTGGAATTTTATGAGTGTTTAATGTCCCTTTTTCATAATTTTGGAGAAAATTTCAATTCGAGCAAAATTCGAGCTCAACTAGTCATGACTCTACAGGGTTCCAACTTTCACCAAATGGTCCCGAATTTGAAAGGAAATGGTACGGTGAGTATTAAAACATACCAATTTATTTTATGTATAATTTGTATCATAATTTATACCTCTAAAACCTTATCTAGGGCTGATTACAAAAAGGCCAAAAAATACTAGGAAATTGTGATGAAATCCCCCCTAGGGTGTAGGCCAATTGAGCTTCCCAATTCATGTACGAACCTCCCAAATTTGTAAGAAGAGTATGGGGACTGATATAGGAACTCATGGAATTTAATTTCACATTGTTATTAGTTATGCAAACTAGTTATAGAATTCCACATTCATTTGATAATTTTCAGGGAAATTGCTTATGGGGAAATTGCATAACTAGCTCGACTTTTACATATGGAAGGTAGAGTTAAAGGTTTATATCATGATGTGGAATATATAAAACATATATATAATACAAATTTATTCCTCAATAGTATTAAAAACCATATAAATCCTTTCATACAAGTATGGTATACAAGTAATTCAGTATGGGATTCAAATACATGAAAACTAGTGAATTAGTAGCATGGAATTGCAAGAGTTTCACATATGGATTTCTTGGATTAGACCCACAGAGAATAGGGAAATGAAATTACAGATTAACACATCATATATGTCTTTCAAATCATCATCAAAATCATATAACATGCCTCACACAAATATTATACAAGACATTTTCAAGCTTGAAGCCAAAATCATGGAAACTAGTGACTCAATGGCATGGGAATACAATATTTTCACACATGAGTTTATTGGATTTTGAGCCACAGAGAATAACAAAATTAAATTACATATTAATACATAATATATTTATTTCCCAACATAATACAACTCATATAAGATCCCTCATACAAATCTAGTATAAAACTACTTCAAGATTGATATCCATGATTACTAGTGATACAATGACATGGGAATGCAAGGTTTTCACACAGGATTTTATTGTATTTAGAGATGAATAGAGTATGGAAATGAAAGTACAGAGACTTAAATAATATATTTATTCCCCAAAATCATAAAACTAATATAATATTCCTCATACAAATATTATATAAAACCATTTCAAGATTGAAGCCAAATCCATGAAAAGTAGTTATTCAAAAGCATGGGAAATGAGAGCATTTCATACATGTATTTCTGATATTTAGACTTAAAAATAATATGTATATATTATTACAGAGCCATACATACTATACCCAAGCTTGGGAATCAAATATCCTCAACAAAGTGCAAGCACCACTCGAACAAGTGCGCCATCAACATGAGAGTGTGGCAGAATGGAGAAGAAGGAATACGAGAATGGGGAGATAGATGAGAAATTTAATGTATGAACCTTAAAACTGAAATTAAAACTTATTTATTAATATCCAATGATATTTCTTAATTTCCTCTCCATCAAAAAACTTGGAAAGGAATCCAACTCCCTCAAATTGGTTCACAAGCAGGGAGAGTGAACACTCACTGTGCAATGGACAAGCTAAAGCTCTCCAAAATGCCAAAGGCCAATTAAAAAATGATAAAAATATATTTGAAATTATCATTACATACTTTTATTAAATTCATGAGTCCTCCTAAGGTCAAATTTCCCTCCATGATCTTCCTCCAAATCATCTTAGTGGTTTCGTAACTCTCATGACACTTGTCTTCATCTTCATGCTCCAAGTCTTTCCCCAATTAGAATTCATGCCTTTAAATCTAAAATTAGACCTATTGGTGGATATTTTTATCCCTGACATGTCATATTTTTCATATGTCATAAATCAGTTCTGAATTTGTCATACTTTTCATAGAATCTTCCATCATTTGTTGTCATAGAGTGCATGGAATCTCCTTCCAAGTGGCACACATTGTCTTACAGTCTCTTACTCTTACATGGGAGTTACTCTCCTTTACCAATTCAAATTAATTTTCTCATTATATTTTATTTTAAACCACATCACCATCCAATTATTTTACATTACCCATGTGTTCGAATTTGGATGAGTATTATGCTAAGTGTGCAGGGAATCTAGTCACCCAAAGGATCCACAAGCTTCCAAGTGTCCTCATGAACCCATGCCACCTTATTTTATTATAATTTATCATTTATGTGACCCATTTAAATGTGAAAATGGTAAAATAAATTCCTTTTGGGTCACATAACTCATTATTACAAAATTTATATATCCATCTCAACCTAGGGAGCTAGTAGGTTGGTGAAAGATTATTTACAAATAGTCTTATTTGGAAATTATTTAATTAGGGACATGACAGTCCTCCCCACTCAATATTTCTTGTCCTAAATAAATTCCATGTTCGTATGCTCAAATATTTGTTCATATTACCAACTGGAATCCTCATTTGGTACTCTTTCCTTTGCACCAAGTGCTCTCTTATGGTTCTGCTCATTAATTTTCTTTAGCTGCAATTTGAGTAGTGGAACTCATGTACTACAATTTTTTGTTCCCAAAATTAAAGGGAGGTGGATTGTGCATATTGATATATCCAGTAACATCACTACTAACACCAAAATTATTAATCAAATCCATAAAAACCAAACTTGCACAAATAATCTTTACCTCCATATTTTGGAAACTTTTTCTCAAATTTCACCCCTTTTTTCTTCTGTATAATTCTTTGAAGTTGGTACTGAGTTACCAAACTTTGAGTTTCTTAAGATTCCAATAAAATTTCAGAGAGGAACCTCCTTTCTTTCTGCTGCACTAATATGATTACAATAATCTTCTCATGTGGTGACTAAATCTCCAATGTTTCTTGTTGCCCCCAAAAATGAAACCAATGAGACCAAAAATGATCCCAGGGTCCCATATGATCCTGATACGTGCATGGTGTGAAATTTCTATGATGAAATTACATGAACAACAAGCATGTAAAAATTGAATCCATCTCTCAAAAGGTCCCACATAGGAAACATTAACACTTATTTGCAAAGATGGAATCAAACAACTAAAGGTTGGTTTTCTTAAATCTCAAACCAACAATCGAACTGCTACTCTAAGTGAGATGAAGCCAAGCAATTACATGATCCCATTACTTGTATTTCACCCTTCCAAACATCATAAGTATAAAATATATATCATTAAAGTACATAAAAAAATCATACAAATGTACATCAAGAAGGTACCTCATCAAAGAATCGTGAAAGTGGTTGTACATCCAAGTAAGTAGATCATCATGTGTCCCATACACAAAAGCATCAAGCATTATATCAGATCTGCCCCAATGACATAGGCAAGGAGCCCATGTCCTATAATTCTTCTCCAAATTAATGTAATATGAATCAAAATAATAATCAGCCTTGTTTTCTTTCATCTAGTAAGTGAATGAAGAACCTCCACTAAAATATGAACCCAATAAGGAGCAAAGAAAACATGAAGAATTCAAGTGGCTCAAAGAAGTATCATCAATACACCGATGAATACATATATAATCATGAAATAACATATGATGTTTCTTCAAATAATAATTTTTTTCAATAATATATATATTCACCCAAATGTGGGATGAAGTTCCTCCAACATCAAATGGACTAGGAAAGGAGCAAGGAAAATAGTGAGTCTCCAGGTGTCTTAAGTGAACATCATAGGTGCATGCATGTAGATGTGTATCATCATAATGTAACAAAGGATGCTGCTGAAAATGTAAATAATATGGTTCTATAATAATGTTATCATAAAAAGGAGAGATAGAAGTTTTATACTCCTTGTGTGGCACCATTAAAAAGAAACCTTTCACCCATACTTCATTAGGATGAATGATGCAAAATATGGAAGTGTAGGATGTAGGATAAAGAACCAACTCACCCAAACGATTAGAAAGTGAAAAAATTTCATCATTTGAAGGATCCATTGGAGTAGGAACATGCACCCCCCTCAAAAATGCAAAAATTTCCCCATACGTTGTTTCCAAGGTAGTGGAATCATGCACTTATTCAAAAAGTGTGCACACCCATCTTCAAGAGGCAACTCAAGTTCCTAGTCCACCAAAACTAGTGATTGGATCTCATCAAGATCATATTCAAACACATAAAGAACCTGCAATTTTCCATGTTTCTCATGATCCCTCATGTCATGAGAATCCTCCAAACAATCTACCATATGACAATCTTAAACATAGGAGGAAGAACAAGTGTCTTGCAACCTCTCAAGAAGTTTCTCATTTTGAATTTTGAGCTTATGAATATCCTCATTATTATTCAAGTATGATTCATGTAACCATTCATTAATATCAACCAAATTGTTTCTATCAAAAATCAAATACATGAAATTACCTTCGATGTTGCGCATTGCTCTTTGAATCTTCGCCATGTCTTCAAGGAAGGATGGCTTCTCCAATGAAGAAATTTTCCAACAAGAATTTGACACCAATGATTTAGTGTCATAGAGTATTATAAGGGCCTCATGTATATCCATTTCACTCATCTTCAAATACCATTCAATGAAGGATGGTTCATGTGAGTGAACCTCCTCTTCTTTTTTCTTCTTGATTTGACCAACTTCTTGAAGCTCAAGTGGTGATGGGGAAGTTGATCTTGTCTCTTCATTATTTGTCACAAGGTATTCATATTCATGCTTATGATAAATTTTTATTGCAGAAACATTTTCAAATCTGATCTATATGTCACCAACATAGATTTGTCAGCACCCATCAGTAGGTACTCTTTCATAGTTCAGTGATCCATCAATAAATTCTCTTTGCTTTGCATAACCCCCATTAGTAAGGATTGTGTACTTGTATTCAATTTTATCTTTATGTTCTTCTCTGTAATCACCTTGAGGTAATTGATTCTCCACTTCATGATTCTCCATTTCTTCCTTTAATGGTGTATTAGGCTCTTTTCACAAGTAGGCTGATTTTTTCTCATTTCATGCTCCTCCAAATTTGTGGATTGCTGATTGTCCCTTAACGAATTCATATTTGAATTCTTGTTCCTAAATCCATTAAAAAAATAAGAAAAGTATTAAAAAATAATTGTCTTATGTGTCTCTCCATTATGGAAACTTCTATTACCCCTTGCATCCATCTTACCCCTAAGTTGGATGGCCACCAATTCAAACTCTTGCATTAGTTGCTTGGTCGTATCATCAAAATATGACTTCAAGAATTTATTAAATTAATATATATCATACATAAATTAAATAGGAGGAAATACCATGCTATGATACCACTATAATGTCCCTTTTTCATAATTTTGGAGAAAAGTGCAATTCAGGCAAAATTCGAGCTCAACTAGTCATGACTCTAGAGGGTTCCAACTTTCACCAAATGGTCCCGAATTTGAAAGGAAAGGGTATGGAGAGTATTAAAAAATAAAAATGTGGTTTATGGATACTTTTTATAATATTTATATACCTCTGCAACCTTTTTTGGGTTTGATGACAAAAGGTGAAAAATTACTAGGAAATTGTGATGAAGTCCCCCCTAGGGTGTAGGACAACTGGGCTTCCCAAGTCATGTATGAACCTCCAAAACTTGTAATAAGTGTATGGAGAATGATATAATAACTCATGGAATTTAATTACACATTTTTATTAGTTATTAAAACTTCTTATATACTTCCAAATTCATTTGATAATTTTAAGTGAAATTGCTTATGGGGAAATTGCATAACTAGCTCGACTTTGACATATGAAAGGTAGAGTTAAAGGTTCAGATAAGGATGTGACATATAGGGACCATATATAGAATAAAATGGATTCCCAAATAGTATTAAAAACCATATAAATCCCTTCATACAATTCTGGTATACAACTCATTCAATATGGGAGTCAAATACATGAAAACTAGTGAATTAGTAGCATGCAATTGCAAGAGTTTCACATATGGATTTATTGGATTTCGACCCACAGAGAATAGGGAAATGAAATTACAGAGTAAAAAATAATATATGGATGTCACAAAATTATAAAACTCATATAACATGACCCATACAAATATTATACAAGACTCCTTCAAGATTGAATCCAAAGTCATGGAAACTAGTGACTCAATTGTCATGGGAATGCAAGCTTTTCACACATGAGTTTATTGGATTTCGAGAAAAAAATAATAAAGAAATGAAATTAAAGAGTAATACATCATATATGTATTTCCCAAAATAATCCAACTCATAGAAGATACCTCATAAAAATCTGGTATAAAACTACTTCAAGATTGAAGCCAAAATCAATGAAAACTAGTGATATAGTGGCATGCCAATGCAAGCTTTTCACATAGGAGTCTTGGATTTCGAGTTGAATAGAATATGGGAATGAAATTAAAGAGTATTAAATAATATATTACTTCCACAACATCATAAAACTCATATAAAATTCCTAATACAAATCTGATATAAAATCACTTCAAGGTTGAAGCCAAATCCATGAAAACTAGTTATTCAAGAGCATGGGGAATGCAAGCCTTCATACATGTATTTATAATATTTAGAATTACAAATAATATGTATATGAGACTAAAACTACATACATAATATACCCAATCTTGGGCATCAAATATCCTCAAAAAATTGCAACTACCACTCCAACAAGTATAAATCGACTTCAATAGTGAAGCCACATTCATGAAAACTAGTTATTCAAGAGCATGGGAATACGATCATTTCATACATGTATTTATGATATTTATAATTAAAAATAATGTTTAAATTATATTATATATCCATACATCATACATAATATCTTCGTAATTAACTATACTCAGCAAAGTGCAAGCACCACTCCAACAAGTGCGCCATCAAATGAGAGTGTGGGGGAATGGAGAAGAAGGAATGAGAGAATTTAGAGATATATAAGAATTAGAATGTATGGAACTTAAAACTGAAAATAAAACTCCTTCATTAATATACCATGATATTTATGAATGGCCTCTCCATCAACCAACTTGGAAAGGAAACAAACTCCCTCGAAATTAGTTCACAAGCAGGGAGAGTGAACACTCACTGTGCAATGGATAAGTAAAAGCTCTCCAAAATTCCAAAGGAAAATTAAAAAGTGATCAAAATATATTATAATTCCTCATCAAAAAAATTTATTAACTTCATGAGGCCTTCTAAGTTTAAATTTCCCTCCATGATCTTCCTCCAAATCATCTTAGTGGTTTAGTAACTCTCATGACACTTGTCTTCCTCTTCATGCTCCAATTCTTTCCCCAAATTGAATGGATGCCTATAAATCCCAAATTAGACCTCTTCATGTCTATTTGTAGGCCTGACATGTCATATTTTTTATATGTCAGCAATCAGGTCTGAATTTTTCACACTTGAATTATAATCTTCCATCATTTGTTATCATAGAGTGCATAAAGTCTCCTTCCAAGTGGCACACCTTGTCTTCTAGTCTCTTCTTCTTCCATTGGATTTAACCTCCTTTACCAATTCAAATTAATTGGCTCATTATATGATATTTTACAACACATAACCATCCAATAATGTTACATTACCGATTTGTTCTAATTTGGGTGAATATCATGCCAAGTGTGTAGGGAATCTAGTCAACGAAAGGATCCACAAGATTCCAAGTGTCTTCATGAACCCATGCCACCTTATTTTATTATGATTTATCATTTATGTGACCCATTGAAATGTGAAAATGGTAAATAAAGTCATTTTGGGTCCCATATCCCCTTATTACAAAATTTATCTCTCCATCTCAACCTAAGGAATTAGTAGGTTGGTGAAACATTATTTGCAAATAGTCTTATTTGTAAATGATTTAATTGGGGACATGATAGAGAGGGTCTCTACCTACTAGGGTCAATATGGTGATTCTGCTACCTTGTCTAGGGATATCACTACCTTTGTTGAGGTTGTATTTAACCTATTGGAGCTTGCTGAGGGGTTTCACTGTTGTTGAGAAGTCGTTAAGGCTATTAGGGCTAGGTCGGTGTTGTGTATGTGATGTTATTCTACTTGTATATGGTTTTTTTAGTGGCCAATACCATGTTTATGGGTTTTTAGGGTATGCCACAACCTATGTGAGGGATTATCTAGTGGGTCGTTTCCTTATTTGTGGGTTTTTTTGTTGAGAACACATCTTGTTTGTGGGTTCTTCAGTAAGCCACTACTTCTGTGTGGGATGTTGAGATTGTTATTTCTCATTGTGAGGGTGTCACTACTGGTTGAGTATTTCACTAAGGTTTTAAAGTTTCCATAACATCTTGTGGTTAATATTGAGTTGTTGTACTTCCTATTGTAACTATATAATCCTACCCTACACCACTTTCACTCTCTTTCTCTTTCTCTCTCTCAGGTATGTCCATACCATTAGGTAAGTAACAGACTTGTTCCACTTAGTGACTTGTCTTTAAGATACAAAGTCTAATATAAAAATATTTCTAAGTGTAAAAAAGGTCCTCATGATTATATAAGTTATCAGATCCAATTTTCATTTTGTTAATTTAGTTTTACTGGTGATATAAAAAATTTCACGATTTTACTCATGTAGTACCTTTACTTCAATATTATTCTTGTAGTTAAAATTTGTATTAAAGTACAAGTTTCTCATTTTTTTATGAAAAATCCCCAATTTTAACATATATATGCCAATGTATATGTGCGTGATGGATAGACAAAGGACTAGCCTTAGTTTAGTGTTTCTTTTGTATTTCACATATAAAGAACAATTATGTCTTAATGTCAGAAATGCATTGGTCAATGAGATACATTGGATGGAAAAGTACATAGCTATCAGGCATGGGTAATCACATACCTTAGTTGATGAATTTCATAAAAACTATGCATTGGATGGATTGAGTGTTTGCATGCATACTATACTTTCGGATGGATAATGACATGCCTATGAGGGAATAGGAAGGGTCCATTCCTATCCACCTTTGTGAATTAGTAGATGGAATAAATACATATTCTATGCTTGTGATTAGTAGAGGAAGAGTACATCCCTATCCCTCATGTTTTGAATAGTATTGAGTATAGATGTATTTTGTTATAGTTTGATATGTTCAAGAAATGAATATTAACAATAGATAGTGCAAGAGGGAACTTAATCCCCCAAGAATGCATTATCTAAATAAATAATTGAATAAGGCATGTGAGAGGGTTTACCCCTTTGTGGATTCCCTTGATAGTTAATAGCTTGTTTCAAGTTGATATTTCCTAAAGAAGGAGGAGAGGGATATTCCCTAGATGATTTAGTTATTAATGTAATGTGTTAATATACTTTGTGAAGGGTATCGTGTGGTTGCATAGTAATGTATGCGCATGAAACAATGGTATACCTTCATAAGGTAAATGTGCTTTTGGTTGGAAATTTGATGTATTGATGACTGTTGTGTATTGGCATGATAAGTTAGTTGTGGAGAAATAGTTACCTTTCACGTCTATGTATGTCCAAGTAGGTCTTAGATAAGTACTCTATCAGTACATGATCAATGATAAGAAAATCCTTGAGCCTCTTATCCCAAGATTGGTTGTGGATATGATGCCTAGTTAGTGAGAAGAATTAATGGGAAGAATTATATGTACCTTGTTCCTAGTAGAACCATAGCTTAGTGTGAGGGTGGCCTCATGACAGAAATAATACATGTTGGATGAGTTCCTATGATTGGGTGGTATGTGGAGCTTTCACTTCCAGTTTCCCATATTAACTAAGTGTTCCTAAGTTATGGTCTTAATGTGTCAATGAATGTAAAGGTGATTCTGATACTTTAATTTACAAGTTGATACTTTAATTTTAGGTAAAATAAAGATGTGTTCTACATCCCAATATGACAGATATGTTGTCACTTAACATAATGCAATGTAACATTACCAATAATAATAATAATTATATATAATTAATAAAATTCATGTCACCTCATACAATAAAAAATTCAAATAAAATGAAAAATAATTGAAAGTATCCATGTCTAATTATAAAATAAAATATTAAAAAAAGAGCATAGATCCATCTTAAACCTTGATTTATCAAGCATAAAGAGGGATCAAATTTTTCAAGTTGTAAATTCTTTTTGGCATCTCAAAAACTTATGATAAAATAATTACACCTCAATAAATTGGATCTATCTTGATTCCTGATAGATTAGGGTTTAAGATGAATCTATATTGGTCTATATACCAATGATAAAGATCACTTTATGATGAACATTTAATAACATTTTTTTAATGTTGTATAACACAATAATAACCGTAATAGAATATGAACTAATAACATAGGTGACGTATTCACACTCAAATCTACTTGTTACATTTGATTTATAATAATTTTTTATTTATAATTTGAAACCTTAATCCCTATACCAACATTTGAGATCACTTTGTGATGAAAATTAAGTATCATTGTTCATTGTTGTATAACTATATAATAGCCATAATAAAATATTAACCAATATCATAGGTGATTTAATTACCATGCCTCTATCACCTCACCTCGAACTTTGAAGAATTAAATGAATATTGAAGCAAATTTTAAAATAAATAATAACTATTATATTAATATTTATGTATTAATATTGTTCATTATTTATTTAAATGTGATCCTTGAAGGTTATATACATATACACCTTTTTATGCATGTAATTTGAACATTGGTAGAGTATGTCTAATAATATTGGTAGAGTATGTTTAATAATCTTGTGGTAGTTTTCAATGTGATTGGAATAACAATGGTAGAATATATTTAATAATATTTTGGGCTTATATTTTAATTTGATTGGAAGGATACTTGTAATATCCCGAATATTTGACATAACACTTATGGGCTGCCATAAGTCCCATTGCATGTGATGTTGATTTGATGTTTTATTTTGTATATTGGGCATAAGACCCCACTGCACATGAGAATGATGATTTGTTTGATATATTGGGCGTAATCCAAATGCATATGTTTTATGTATATGATTTCATGTGTTGGGCATGGACCCTAAGACACATATTTGATGAGATGTTTGTGTTGACCGCAAGCTCTGAGGAACATGAGTATTTGATGTTGTGTGTTGAGCAAAAAGCTTTGGAGCACATGGGTATTTGATGTCTGTGTTGAGTGAGAAGCTTTCGAGCACATGATTATTTATATTTGTGTTGAGCGATAATATTTCGAACACATGAGTTATGAAACATTTTTGTTGAGCATGAAGCTCTAAAGCACATGAAAATATAAGAATTGGAAGTGTTGGGCATAAGCCCTAGAGCCTTCCAAGTTGATGTGGAGCATAAGCTTTGGAACATCAGATCCTTGGCCATTGTATCCATAGGTATATCCTACAAATACATCCTAGCATTAGTGTTGAGTGAGGAGCTCCAGAAGTGCACTAAGTTGTAACTCCTTATTCTTAGAGTTGAGTATGGGCTCTAAATAAATGCTAGGAGTTACTGAAAAATTAATATGTTGAGTGTAAACAAATCTGATTAAACATTGATCTCACCCTATTTATTTTTAAGCGATTAAATGAAATTTTGAATTTTTTTCTCTCATCAAGTACTGAAGAACTACCATGTTATACGATGTAATCCAACATGCAAGGAGGTCTAGAGTTTCCTAACCCAGTTGACCTAAGCCCTAACTGAAGGCCTTAATAAAGAGGTGACTATAAGCTAAAAAGAAAAGTGGCATGTGATTAGAAATCATGCTATATGATAACTAAAGTAAAAATTTTAACATTGATATATATAAATATATAGTTTATACATAATATGTATAAAAGAGTAAGCACAAATAATAATACTAGTAACTATGAATAATATTGAAAGAATCTATATATTATTATTATTACTAATATTAATTTAATATTCAAATACCTAAAAGAGTCAAAGTAGGAACTAGTCAAAAGTTCCTAAAGTTAAACCTAAATAAATATTAAATTTATCTAAATGAAGTAAAAATTGTTATTTCAAGAAAACAAATGACTCTTGATTTAAATGCCCCTTTTCCTAAAAATTATGTTTATAAAGACCCAAGCCAAAGAGAGGCTTGGGGATCTTTTGATTATTCCATAATTCTACCTGATTATTCTCAAGAGATTTCTTGGAGAGCATTTTTCTAAAGAGGAAAATAAAACTGATACATAACCTGTTATCCTAGATAGGGAAGCCTTACTTTAGGTGCTCTAAGCTACTTGCATGTTGGAACTAGCTCGTGGGGATCCGAATTGAAACCAGGAACGGTTCCCGGTTATGGTTGGGTGGAACTTGGTAGTTCCCAAGTTATTCGGTTAAACTGAACAAAGGTGAGAAGTGTATATGTCCTTGTTAATGCTATGTGCTTGAGTGTGTAGGGTTTCCAGCCATTAAAATAGCTTCAACTTGCAGGTATGGGGTTTCTTGATCTTCCTTATAATTTATACAGGTTTTCTTATTAAATGAAGGGATTAAATTTTGGAAGGATAAATAGTATTTGTTTGGTGTAGCTAGCTTATTTTGTTTACATAAACTTAAAATCATCTAGGCTTACTTTAGTTTACATGTTCATACAAACCCTAGATATAAATATTTTGTTACAGGAGTATTTTTTTTTATTTAAACATAATGACCTAGTTAGGAGAATATAGATTAGATTTCTTACTAATTAGACTGTCCTATTTGCTTTTATCAGTTTTCAAAATTATAGAAAATTATATGGTCTTTATTATTTCTGCATTACTTTTCAATCTTTACTATTTTTAAAATTCAGTCTTCTCTCATGTTGTAATTTTCTAGACTCTGTGTAGAATAAAAACTAAGGTTAGATCATATTAAAATTAACTAATAAACTACCAACCAAAAGAACTAATTAAATCCACATAAACAAAATTATCTCCAAAATCCAACTCTACATCTTCCACTACTTATATATAAATATAGCATAAAAACTATGCATAAAGCATAAATTAAATACCATTTCCATACTAAAACTTAAACAATTATATCATAAATACAACGAACAAACTTAACAAAGATAAATCTTAAACAAACCCCATACATCATTTCATTATAAAAATCTATACACAAAATTCCAACCATCGAGACATGTTAAGGTCCGGCCGTAGGCACATTTATCATTACAGATATCTGTACTATTTTATAACCAAACTAATAATCCATTACATACATAATACAAACCAAATTTTAAACAACTTATTCATTTAAAGGAGCCATGACTGAATCTTGTTGGCATCACTACGAAACCAAAAACACACATGATGTATTGAAACACTAGTCCACGCATTAGATAGCCCAGGATCAAATTCTGTAGGCTTACATTATTTACCAGCATAGATCCATCTTAAACATGGATCTAGAAAGCACCGAGAGGGATCCAATTTCTTTAGGTGTAAGTTATTTTTATCTTAAATTTTTAAATGTTCATAAAACATTACATCTCAAACATTTTGATCCCTTTAGTGTTTGCTAAATTGGGGTTTAACATGGATCTTTTAATTACTTTTCATTTAGTTTTATTATTGGTTTTTTATTATTTGATAAACTAGGAGACATGTTTTTATCTATATTCTTTTTTGTTTTAGGAGACTTGTTGGTGTAATGTTAGGTTAAACACACATTGATCTCATCAATGTTATTTGGATGACACTCCTTTATTTTATTCAATAAGCCATAATCAAACATATCAAAATTCTACTCTAAAGCCACACCAAAATATATCTAATTTTTTTAGTTATGTTAAATTATTTTACAAGTAAATAAAAATGAAATAAAATAAAGAGGCTAGAATCTTCTAAGAAATATTGGAAGAAGGTTGAATATATTTTGAAAAAGAGTTTAGCATTTCCAGTAATCATTAATGGTAATCCACAATATTTTTTTTATATTTTTTTATTTATGTTGGTTAACATAAAATTTTTTTTATGTCCGCTAGCATAATGTGACTAACGTGATAGGATCTCCCCCATACTGGGCTTAGAGCACCTTGCTTCTATCAGTGCAACAAAATGAAAACCAAATCAAACACATGCCCAGTAATCGAATCCTGTAGGTATCGATTTCAAATCAACAATGATGTAAAACCATAAAGGGTTCACATTACAGGATGCCCTTAAAAGATTCCACTAAAACCACAATCTTACATCATTTATAAGTTACGCTAGCAGAACCAAACACACAGAGTAAACATCCAACAACTATTCACTAGCTACGTATTCACATGAGGAGTGAGTCGTAGCTACCAAGCTCAAAACTATAAACCCTAGTAGCCTTAAAACCATAAATTAAATCGCTACACTGTCACAGCTCTAAACAAACATAAATCAATAAAATGTGCATGTTGCATTTCCATACCAAGGCCGAGCCAGGATAATTGCCATGAGGTGAAAACCTCACCATAATAAACAATAAACCCAAACAATTTTAAATGCCGAGAAGAAATTATTAAACTCTATTGTCAACGCTGTTATAGCCACAACATTAACAAATTTATGTAGCAGTATGCCAAGATAATGTTAGTAGTGAAGATAAACCCCTTCCACGATAAATAAACCACACATTTCATGATTACAAGCGTCTACAAGTAAAATGCACATAGTCACAATTCGACATAGTTCCATTGCAAGCAATGGGATTGTCACACCATAGTTATCACATCAAATCAAACCAAAACATAGAGTTATTCATTAATATATCAAACCATATGATTAAGATACAGAACCAAAATCTATTACAGTGGCTGAGTCTTCATCTGGATAGACGCGGCTCAAAGTCTCCACACTGATAACCTTCATCAAAATAGTAATTACAAATGCATCTCTTAGATTCCCATTATCACAAAGGACCCAAGCATTCGAACCCATAACTAAAACAGTTATAATGCTAACCCTTTCAACACAGATCTCAACACTCTGTTATTCATTACCCATTGAAGGTATGCACAGACAGTCCAAAGAGCCACCAACAAGCCACAAAATAGAAGTCACCCCTATCACTTGCAAATCGAGACAAACCACCATTAGAAGTATGCTAAACCTAAAACAGAAGCAAACAAACAAAACAATGCTGAAAAACTAGACCAAGAGCATACCTATTGGTGCAGGTAGAGTTTGTTACTCCATGCAGCCTAAACACCAGAGAGCCACAACCAAGAAAGAAACCACTAGCAGAGACAAATGAATCCCAACAAGGACCAAACCAGTGGTTAGGATTCATTCGCCCCACTTCCCAAGTAGCCATAAATGCGCTACCATGGTTCCCAATATCAACATGATTTTTTACCCACCTCTCTATAGTCAAAAGCACAAAATTTACGAAATTGCACTAAACCCCCATCAAAACCCTCTTTGGCATCATTAATCCATAGTTTCATGGCATACAAAATATGCCATGAAAGGTTTTCAGTTAACCCATAGTCTTTCCGAAGACCTATCATAATGTTTTCCCAGTTTTATGATTTAACCCTTAAACCATAGGCTTTACACTTTTTTATTTTACATGTTATAAAATAAATAGCAAAGTGATAAAGTTATCATAACCTCAAAACATAACAAAAATGACAACCCTAAAGATTTAGGTCATAGAACCCCAACTCTACATAAACAAAGGAAGAAGGAACAAGTAGTCCTTTTATTTTTGGTATGGATAAGATAATGTAGTATAGTTAGTATGCCTTATAGGATGTTATGTTTAGCTGTCATAGATGGATTCCTTCAATGAAGTAACCTGCACAAAAAGGGGAAGTTTGCATTAGTTCACAATGAACTAAGTAAACCCCGTAAAAGCAGGAGGAACCTTTTACCTCTCTGAGTGGTCCCGTAATGGATACAAATACTGCCACTCTACCCCTTGATAGTTAAAGGAAAGTTAGAACTTTTCATAAAAAAAACATAAACAAAGTACAAAACAAATAACCATGAAGTAATACATAACTGAACTAGCATATGTAAATGTATGTTAAATAGTAAACACTAGCAGAGTAATCATTTAACTAGTTCGAGCAATATAAACATAGTACATAATTACATCAGCATTACATAGGAAAATATATAGAAAGGTAAATGAATCTTACGAAAACTTGACCTAGTAAACAATGACAGACATATTCTGCAAAAGATGAATTAATGTCCATGATAGGTATTATTTTACTAGACTACATTTTTTTTTTTGAATTTTGGGGACATTACAAGTGGTATCACAACCCAGTTTCAACACTAAGAGACCTAATGGGAATGCCAAACATTCGTTGCAAAAAATAGATTATGTTTTTGAAATTTTGTTGACTAACAGAAAATTTCTCGTTATTAAAATTTTACATTGCAGGATTCAAGGAACATTTCAGATCATGAACATGGAAGAAGACAACAACCAACAAGGAAAACTAAATACCCCCACATGAGAGGAAGAACTGGTGGTTGAATTAAATTCTGATATACTGAAAACCATGCAAATTTCTCAAGTATACTTACAGAGTTTCAAAGATGATAATATGAATGAAAGAAAAGAACAACAAGAAGCCTTGTTGTAGAATATGATGGGAGGAAGGCCGCATGGACAGCCCACTCATTCAACCAACAATTTCAAGAAAGAGTTCTATCATAAACGGGCCAGCATCCCAAAGGAAAAAGGAAAAGAAGAACACACCCTGAAACCTCCAAAAAAATATTATCGCAGTATTTCTAGTGATGATTCACTTTCCCCTTGCAGAAGGAAATAGAGGAATGATGACAATCTCCAGGGAGAGTTCATAAAGATAAATGCCCCAACCTGTGAAGGATAAATGAACACAGGGGATAAAGTTGAAGAATGGATCCTAGGTATGAGAAAATAATTTTGAGTACATAACTACTCTAGTGAGATGAAATCTCGTCTAGCCATCTATAATTTAAATGGAAAATTGACTCGATGGTGGAGAGACCTAAAGCATACCAAGAAAGAAGAGGTAAAATAAATCAAATGGAGTAGCTTTCGTAGGATTTTTTAGGAGAAATAAATGTATAAAAGGTTCTTCGATAGGAAGGTGAAATAATTTCACGAGTTAAGGATGGGTTCCATGACCATGGATTCTTTTATTAACATATTTTTGGATCTGTTACATTATGTGTCATACATAAAGGACGAGAAAGTAAAAATACAACAGTTTTTAGAATGTCTTCCTCCCAACTTTCAGGAGAGGATTGAATTTGACATGCCTAAGACATTGGAAACCACCCTACACAAAGCTAGGCTCTTCTATGAGCATGGAAAACTGAGGCAAGAAAACCTCAACAGAAGTAGAGACAGGTCTAGAACCTTCTCGGACAATCGCAAACTGGGTTTTAACCCACCACCTTACAGAAAATAGAACAACAGTTTCCAGGCAATAAGAAATTCAACAAGATAGGTAAAAATCCATATGTACCAACACCAAATGCTAAAAGACCAGAAGCAAATGTGGGAACCAATGTTTCCCTGATGCAAATCAAATGCTGGAAATTCCAAGGGCCCCATTATTCTTGAGACTATAAGAACAAGACCAATGGACTCTTGCACAATTTACAGGAATAACCAATGGTAGAAGACATTGCTGGAACATAAAGGATTTATGCAGCCTTAGATGGTCGACTGGAAGACCATCAGGCTACTATGGTTGAGATCGAAGGTAAGATTTCAAACACTTCTATTTCAGTTTTTATTTATCTTGGTTCTTGCCAAAGTTATGTATCACCTCAAATTATGGAAACATGTAAACTAGGCAGAGTTAAAAATGAAAAACCCTGGCTGGTGCAATTATCCATGGGTACGAAGCAAAAGGTTTCCAAAATAGTTAGAGATTGTGATCTAAACATGAATGGTTTCCCTACTAGGATAAATATGAAAATTCTATCCTTAGGATCGTATGATATACTTATTGGTATGGACTGGTTGGAACAACACCATGTCATGCTTGATTGTTTACACAAGTCAATATTATGTAAAGATTGCCAAGGGAATCAGGTAAAGATTCAAGGCATACCTAAGAAGGTTTCCATAAGGAAATTATCTACCTTACAAGCAAAGAAGTGCATTTGAAAAGGATGCAAACTATTTGCAGTGAACATGCAGGACATAAAAGCTAAAAGAGAACAACACATTGAGGAATTTCTAGTTCTCATAGACTTCATGGATTTATTTCCTGAGGAAATACCAGGATTACAACCAAAACAAGATTTAGAGTTTTCCATAGAACTGACACCAGGGTCAGTTCCAACTTCAAAATCCCCTTACCACATGAGTGCACCAGAATTGGTGGAACTCAAGCTACAGTTGCAGGAGTTGACTAAGAAGGGATATATTTGACTAAGTGTGTCCCCTTGGGGAGCACTGATACTTTTCATAAAGAATAAGGATGGTATGATGCATATGTGCATTGATTACCACCAACTTAAGAAGATGACCATCAAGACCTGATACCCACTCCCTAGGATTGATGACTTGATCAATCAAGTAGGAGTAGCCAAGATATTTTTGAAGATCAACCTGTGGTCTGGATACCATCAGGTACAAATCCACAACGAGGATATTCATAAAACTGTATTTCATAAAAGATACGACCAATACGATTTTGTAGTAATGCCATTCGGGTTGACCAATGGACCCATGAACTTTATGTGTATGATGAACAATATCTTTAGTAAATACCTGGATAAATTTATTTTGGTCTTCATAGACGACATCCTAGTTTACTCTAAGAGTAAAGAGAAACATGAGGAGCAGCTCCACATTGTAACGTCCCCGACCCTCCGACCGGCGAAGAGGATGCTACGGTGTCATTAAACATCTAGGCTAAAAGCCCCATGAACATGTACATACATATAAACTAAAATAAAAATGCTTAAAACATAAAACCTGGTAAGATGCATAATCATTCATATACACAGTAGAAGAAAACATACATTCATTAAAAAATAAATATAAATGCAGAGATGAAATGGTCAAGAATACTTATCTTATAAAGGATTCGTCCCGTAACCAGCTACGTCCACTACTACATTTAGACCAAAAATCCGACGGCCGTCATGTCGGACTTTCGACACTTTCCTGTCGCATGTACGACACTTTGATTTTTTTTTAAGCGTCGGAAACTTGTCGTCGGTTAGCCAACACTTAAGTAACCGTCAGTTAAGCGACACTTCAGTAACCGTCAGTTAAATTTAAAGCGTCGGTTAAGCGACAGGATATCTTCGACGGTAGTGAAATGTTTTTGAGAAAATAACCTTCATGCCGTCGGTTAAGCAACAGTTAGTCAATTTTTTAAAAAAAATATATTGCAAAAAAGATTGAGGATCCGTCGCTTAAGCGACGGTTATAGAGAGCAACCGTCGGATAAGCGACATCAAGAACTGTCGCTTAAGCAACGGAAGGGATTTTTTTTTTTTTTAAATATTTCAAAATTGGTACAGGATGCACACCAGGTGGAAAATTGAAAAGCCCATGTGGAAAATTGGACATCTAGCTAAGTCATGCTAAAACTCAATTCAGTTCAGACAGTTTATTGTGGACCAGCGGCCAGGATTTGTTGAGCAAGAGTGGAGTCATCTCCTATTTTGTAATCCACGAATTTCTCGAAGTTATTCTTGAACAGACGTGCAAGCTTCTGTAGAGTATCCGCGTATTCAAGAATGTTTGCCCACTGTACAAGTTAACAATTTGGTCAGAAAGCGAACTTTCCCACAATCATAATAAATACATGAAGCGGTTCTTAACTAATTAAAGTTTACCAT